>PVJL010001156.1:208122-292214 GCA_004026885.1 Lyroderma lyra | reverse complement strand
CAGGTCTGATATGAAGGTCTTTAATCCATTTTGAGTTAATTTTTCTATATGGAGAGAGTTCGCAACTCAGGTTCATTCTTTTGCATGTGTTTTCCAGTTTTCCTAGCACCACCTACTAAAGAGGCTGTCTTTTCCCCATTGTATGTTTTTTGCTCCTTTATCGAAAATTATTTGTCCATATATTTGTGGGTTTATTTCTGGGTTTTCAGTTCTGTTCTATTGGTCTATATTTCTGTTCTTCTGCCAGTACCAAGCTGTTTTGACTATTGATGCTTTGTAATATAAATAGAAGTCAGGAAGTAATGCCACCAGCCTTATTCTTTTTATGTAGTATTGCTTTGGCAATTCGAGGTCTTTTATGGTTCCATATAAATCTAATAATTCTTTTATCTATTTCACAAAAGTATGATTGTGGGATTTTAATGGTATTGCATTAAATCTGTAGATTGCTTTGGGCAGAATGGCCATTTTAACAATGTTAAGTCTTCCTATCCATGAACAGGGGATATTTTTCCACCTCTTAAAGTCTGTTCCAATTTCTTTCAAAAGTGTCTTATAGTTTTCCGTGTATAAGTCTGTCATGTTCTTTGTTAAATTAATTCCCAGGTATTTCATTCTTTTTGTTGTGATAGCAAAAGGAATTGACTCCCTCATTTATTTTTCTGAGGATTCATTGCTTGTATATAGGAATGCTGTTGAGTTTTATACATTGATTTTGTATCCTGTGACTTTACTGTATTCATTTATTGTTTCTAATAGTTTGCCAAGCAATATTCTAAGTGCTGTTTGTGCATTAACTCATTTAATCTTCATAACAATCGCATGGACCAGGTACTACTACTCTCTTCATTTTATAGATGAGGAAACCAAGCCATACAGCAGCGGTTCTCAACCTGTGGGATGCGACCCCTTTGGGGGTCGAACGACCCTTTCACAGGGGTCACCTAAGACCATCAGAAAACACATATCAGATATTTATATTACAATTCATAACAGTAGCAAAATTACAGTTATGAAGTAGCAATGAAAATAATTTTGGGGGGGGGTCACCACAACATGAGGAACTATATTAAAGGGTTGCAGCATTAGGAAGCTTGAGAACCACTGCCATACAGAATAGAAGCAATACTCTCAAGGTCACTGATATAAGAAATGTCAAAGGCAGTTTGATTTGGGAAACCAAGTTCAGGTTAATCTGCCTCACACACCCTTCTGTCCTGTCTGTCAGGTGCTGATCACTGTCTGGGAGCCCAGTTCTGCAGGTGGTCACTAGGGATGACAAAAAGATACTGTTTTTTGAGAAGATGTGGGGGCCCCCACATGGTGGGCTTTGGGCTCTGGGGCAGCTGAGCTGTAGTCAGAGGGCAAGTCTCAATGGGAGCATACGCAGATCTGCGATCTGTAGGGAAGGAGCTGGAATTGCTGGCCAGACAAAAGGCTCCCATTGCCCCCTCTAGTCCTGGTTAGAAGTTGGAGGCTGGTGGGGTGAACCTTACCCTATGAGGATGCTTGTAGAGGAACCTGCTGGGGCTGGAGGTGGTAGTGGAGTAAGAGGGATGAGATTGAGAGGCTAAGGGCCAAGATCTGTGCTGGGACTGTGTATGTTAACTTTCATTCTCACACCAACCCTGCAAGGTGGATATTGGGCCTGCGTCCTGATAAGGAAACTGTCTCAGGAAGGTTGGAGAACATGCGCAAGTTACAGCATTAGGGGAGTCCCTGAGCTGGGGTTTGAATCCAGTTCTACTTGATACTCCAGCTCATCTTTTTAACCCACACCCACTGCCTTTCCTATACAATGCCCGTTTCTCTTCCCCACTAGACTTTTTTTTTTATAGGTCACCAGATAAATTATTGATGGAGAGCTCTGGCCTGTCTGGTAGACTACACAGTGGAAATATGTTCCCAGGAGCTGGGAGAGTATCAGACCTTCTCCATAAAAATGTAGTGTAAAATTTACTTTTTAACTCCTAGGAGTCTGCAGTAAGAATTCACCTCAAATTCTGTCTTTTTCCTTCTTCAGTTTTCTCACATGCCTGGGAGGTTGGTGTGTGGACAAAAGCAGAGAGAGCAGAGCCCAGAGCATGGCTCACATGGCCAGAAGGAGGGTTCATGGGGCAGCCGTGGGATGCACTGCTGGTTAGGAGGCTGCAAGGCCTGACGGTTGTCCAGGCTGTGGGGACTCAGTCCTGAAAACAAAGAACACTCATAGAGCATTGTTGACTTGGGGAGTGATGACATCAATGCATATTTCACGTGGGTTATTCTGGAGTCGTGTGCATGATGAGTGGGCAGGGGGAGAGACTGAGATAGGAGGTAGTGCAGGAATGAGAACAATATGCTATTAAGGCTGAAATTACACATTGGAGTGGGAATGGGATGCCAAGGACAGATGGGAAAGGCCTTAAGATGCTACAAAGAAGGAGTAATAGTACTTGCTTGATTATGGGGATGGATAGAAAGTGTTGTGAGATGAGAAAAGTAAAGCAAAGCACCTAACAGAACTGGGGAAATCAGAAGTGGGAACTCATTTAGGGGAGAAAAATAACTTAATTTTAAACAGTTTTACCATTTTGGATTTTGGAGGGTATTTTGAAAAGGATCCGGTAGGTCATGTTTCCACTGCAGAAACCACCCCTTGCCTTTCAGGACGCCATGATTTGGGAAATGTGCATCTTTTCACCTGTCTATTCAGGACTCCTGATGATAGAGATGAGCCTTCTGTTTCCAGGGATCACAGAAACAGCTTCAGGATAATAAGCCAGGTAATTATCTCCATCCTTCCTATGACAACAATGGTATTGAGGCAGGAAAAAAAAAATTCATCAAGTCCCCAGGGAGACTCAAAATAAAGGCGTACTGGTTGTCAGAATCTGCCTCTATGGGTTTCCACCAGGGCTCTCTGTAATGATGGCCGAGGGCCACGTTGTAGCTCCAGATTAAAGAACTGTGGGGCTGAAAGAGAGAAAGACACCTCCATCCTAGCATGTTACCCCACCAAGTCTGCATGGATGGTCTGGAGCAGTAATTAGAAACAGTGCAATAAATATTGAAACAAACTTCTGTAAACATTCTAGAAGACAATGAAACTAGAAATAATAAGCAGGTGGGCTTTTATTCAAAGAAGATCATGCCAGATGGGCTCAGCATCTCCTTTTCTTTTTCTTTTTCTTGCTAAAAATACGAAGTTGGTGGATGAAGGGAAAATGGCACCTTTGATGTCATATATTTGAAGACTGCTAAACGTTTGAGTCTTCCAAGCAGTCTGATTTGCAGAATTGGCTCAGAATGCTTGAAATAGAAGCACATACCTGACAAAAATGTTGGACTAAATGATACTAATTGGGCAATAGAAAGTGCTGGAACATTGGACTGGCAGGACAGCCTCAGGAGGGGTCTTCCAAGGGGCCATAGAGCTTTGGAGCCTGAAGGGACCCTAGAGATAATCGGTTCCAACCCTCCTATTTAAGGACGAGGAAACTCAATCGAAAGGAGACATTGACTTCATACAATCAGAGCTGGAACAAGGTTAGTCGACAATTAGTTCTGCTGTGTGAATGCAAGGTCTCCTTGCTACCTAGCATTTCTCTTATCTAGAAAAGGAAATAAATGTGGTTGAGTACAATGCTGAAAGGATTCTACATGCAGGGATGAAAGAATTGGACCCCGAGCAAACAGAGCCCAAGATATAGGTTATGTCCCCTAAATAGGGTGAGCTTCAAAGTGGGGGTGGTGGTTGAGAAGCAATGGGGAAGCTTCCCTATAGGTCAGGATCATGATGTCCCTGTGCAGTTTACATGGCAAAATGTGATAGATCTGCTGTGTCTCCCAATATTGCTGGGTAGCCTTATGTAATATGTGCCCTGTGGAGCCCTGCACAGTCTCTCTGGTCATATGCACTGGGTGTTCCTATAGATTCTGGTTTGGTGCCAGCGCTGTGCCTGGAGCTACTCAGCAAAAGTCTCAGAGCACAGAGGTCAGTCACTGCCTGCCGGGAGCTGTGGATTCCACAGTTCTCCACAAAAGACTGCAATGTGGGTGGGGCTGGTTGCTCATCAGAGAAAGTGCCTCTGGCATTGGAAGAGTGGGGTAGGGGGGGTCCAGTGAGTCAGCAGGGTGGAGTGAGTGAAGCTCACCAGACTAATCAGGTTCAGATTTGGCTGTGTGGGGGTGGGTGCAACACAGGAAAGATGGCGCCAACCAGCCAGCTGCATGAGGACCCACCCAGGAAACATGGCAACTGTCCTCCAGCCCTCACCCCAAAACCACATGCTTCAGTCTGCCCTGCATATGCCTGCAATGCTCCAAGTCACCATCCCCCTGCTGGAGCCCAGGGTGAGTGCCCACAAGTGACTGAGTCTGCACGGCCCTTTAAGAGGACATCTGGGGTTCCCAGAGCCTTTCATGACATCTGGATGGTTGGAATCCTCACTGCTTTTCTTTTTTTTTTCTTTTTCTTTTTCTTTCTTTTTTTTTTACTTTTTGGTATGCAGGTAGCTCCCTGACTGGGAATCGAACCCAGGCTGCAGCGCTGACAGCACCAGCACCGAAGCCTTTAAGCCTCTACACCATCAGGGAACTCCCCTCTCACTGCTTTTCATAGCCAAATATTGTGGGGCTCCTCTTCCCAGCACCAGTACTCTGAGCTGGGGAGCCTGGTATGGGACTGAGGTCTCTTGCTCATCCAGGGGGACCTCCATAGCCAAGGTATCTCTCCTGGTTCTCGACCACCACACAGAAGTTTGGGGACAGCCATTTAGTGTCTCTTCCCCTCCTACCAGTCTTGATGTGGCTTCTTTGTATCCTTAGTTACAAACCTTCTGGCTAGACTTCAGATGGTTCTCCAGGTTGGTTTTTCTATAATTTAGTTTTAATTTTAATGTGTTCACGGAATGAAGCATGCACAGTGTCTATCTACTCTGCCATCTTGGATCTCCTCTTGGACTTATTTTTTTGCCTTTTTAAAAAAATACTCAGAGCATCCTTACTAGGAAACAATCTGCTATGGATTAAATATTTGTGTTCCCCCCAGTATTCCTATGTTGAAACCCTAACCCCTAAGGTGATGATGGTATTAGGAGGTGTGGCTTTTGGGAGGTGATTAGGTCACCAGGGTGGAGCCCTCATAAATGAGATTGGAGCCTTTATAAAGACACTCCAGAGGGATCCTTTATCCCTTTGGCCATGTGAGGACACAGAGAAAAGATCAACATCTATGAACCAGAAAGTGGGTCCTCATTAGACACCGGATCTGCTGGTGCCTTGATCTTGGACTTTCCAGCCTCTGGAACTGTGAGACATAAATTTCTGTTCTTTATGACACCCAGTCTATGGTACAGTAGACTCTCAGTTAACTGGGACCCATGGAGATTGGTAGATGCCAGAAAAATGTAAGCAGACTCTCCATTAATCAGAACTCAAGCAACTGGCACTCTTAAGTGCTGGTTGCATGAATTCCAGTTAATGCAAAGCCTACCACATTCTGTTACAACAATGTGAATGGTCTCAGACACCATTGAATGTATTTTTCCTTTTACTTACCTTCCACAGAGCGGGCACAGGAGCTAAAGAAATGCGCTTCCCCTTTCTTATGAAATGTGAGCCTTTGGAAAGAGCGGTGTCTGGGAATTACTAGACTTGTATTTCATCCAAGTTCTACCACATGGGAGCCTTAGGCAAGTATCTTCACCTCTCTATGCAGCAGCCAGTCCTGGGTCTTTTGAATTCAGTACACTATGACCTTCCAGAGAGCAGGAAATACAGTTTATTTATTTATAGTGCTTGCTGTGACAGGAACAGATTTAGTAAACATTTGGGAAACATAACTCTAAATGTTGCTGAAACACACCTTCACATAAACACATCTATTTCTGACAAATATCACTCAATAGAGTGCCAGCATACAACTTTATCACATAATCTAATCATCATAACAACTACACAACTATTATTATCACTACTTTGTAGGTAAGAAAACCGATATAGAAAGATTGTGATTTACCTCTTTGCTAGTTGGTAGCAAAGTAAGAATTTGAACTCAAGTCCATCTGCCTCTATTGTTAATCTATATTCAGGATCTCAGCTCCTCATTTAATAATAATAGATTACAATTGCAAAGGGCTAATGACTTTTTAAATGTAACAGCCAAGAGGCTTCTTTGCTTTAAGACAGAGTAAAAAGAAGCCATAGATACTGAACAGGAAGCTCCAGTGGGCATTGATTGCCAAGGGGGAAAAACCTCGTCCTTGAGATGTTTGTCTCCAGGACTGTCCCGACAGGGCCTGCCCTCTCTCAGGACTTACCTGGTTTACCTTGGCTGGTGGGCTGTGTCAGGGCTTGCCCGACTCCTGGGTTCAAATGCTTCATTTCTTCCACCCTGCAGAGACTTCAATGAAGTCAGCAGTTACTGAGTCCTTGTATGAACCTTACACATGTTGGCCCTGAGGATATCCCATGAAGAAGATACACCTTTTCTGTTTCTTCTAGAAGCTTACGGTCCAGCAGGAGAGAGAGAGAGAAGCAGACAGTTTCTATGAGGAGGTGTATGGAAAACTGAGGTCACACAACAGCCTTGGGAACTGGGGTCTGCAGGCTGTAGGAAGTGGCCATTGCGTAGACACCACAAGATGAGCAGACTAGCCTGGGGTAGGATGCAGGGAGCAACCTAAACTAAGTAAGCCCAGAGGTTGTAGTGAGCACTTTAGAGTTTGAGACTGAGTTTCATCATTTTCTTTTGATCTAGAGCTGCCATTTCGAGAAAAATATCCCCTCTTCCCACCATATCCCATTTTCATTCACGAGGACCACTGTGCTTATCCTCTGGCTCCAACAAGAGACGTGCTATCTCCTTCCCCTGCGCCTGCTGGTAGTGTTTGTAGGGGCCGTGTCCTCCCGGGCATCATCTCCTACACTGAGGTCATTCTGTACTTTAGTAACTGAGGGGGTCTACGCTGCACCTGCTTCCTATGGAAACCAGCCTCAAAACAAACTGTATTCCATCTGGGAATGGTCAGTGCATTTACCTGGCATTTATTGTTACTCGGTGGCAACTGGGTACTTTGAACTAAGCTGTGAAACTCAGTTTACATGTTTCTTTGTGTCTGTGTGTTTAAAACATATAATGAACATCCCAAGTGACTTTTACTTAATTATCATGTTTCCTCTTAACCATCCCATGGCTATTTGTAAGCAAATCGTATGTATTCTTAAATCCTTCATTGCAATTCCCAGTTGAAAGTTCTCTCTCTCTCATACTCCTTTTAGAGGTTTGATTAATGTCTTTAGAAAAAAAGATTAGTTTTCTTTCCCCATAATTAGCATTACTGCAGAAGGAGACAGAAGCTGGAGCCCCGGAAGGAAGCTGGGATGAAGGCTTCATGTCACACGTGAGTGCCACACCCACGAGGAGCCGGCAGTGGTGGGGCAGGCTTCAAGTCTGTCCTGTTGTTATCGTGACAGCTAAAGATAGAACGTCTTCTATTTTCCCATATGCTAAAGGAGGTCTCTCTAAACGTCCTGCTAACTGTCCCCAGAGCAAAAATACTCCTAACAATGTGAAATATTGCATGCTCAACGTTTTTTTTTTATTTTCTCTCCCCAGGTGTTGCAAAAAAACTCTGTAACTACTTTTGCAGTGAAGTGAGTCTGCACAAGGGATGTTTTTCACCCTGAATAACAATAACTCCCCTAAGAGCCAAAGTTTCTTTTTGCTGGAGCTATTATTGTTATTTGCCACTGATGGACTGTCAGTCTTTTCTGCCAGAAACAGAAATGCTAATTAGGGCCTTTAGCATGATGGGTTGAGGAGCTCACACTTCTGTACTTTGCTTAGGCCCACGTAGGAAGGGTTTTGCTGAATCTTTTTTTTTTTTTTTTTGGTAAGTCCTGAAAATCAGTTCTGTAATAAATTTTGGCAATCCAGAGAATGTTGTTCTAATGGAAATCATACTGTAGACCAACGTTTTGGTCAATGATGGACCACATGTACCATGGTGTTCCCAAAAGATTATAATGGAGCTAAAGAATTTCTATTGCTTAGTGACACCATAGCAGTTGTAACATTGTAGTGGATGTAAGGTCATAGCTACTGTAAAGTTGTAGTCATCATCATGTCATAAAGTTGTAGCCCTTGTGACATTATAGGTGCCATAAGACGGTAACTGTTGTAAGTAGTAGCTGTGGCGACATCATAGACACATGTTGTAGCAGTTGTAATGTCTATGGCCCTTGCAAAGTTATAGCATGACACATTACTCACAGCTATTGATACAGAATAAAGATATAAAGAAAGAAAGCTAAGTGTTATTACAAGAGTCCAAAAGCTTAAAAAAAAGCTTAAAAGTTTATAAAGTAAAAAAGTTACACTAAGCTAAGGTTGATTTATTATGAAAGAAAGAGAATAGTTTTATAGATTTGGTGTAGCCTAAGTGTAGGTCTATGAAGCCCGCGGTAGTGAGCAGTAAGGTCCTAGGCTGTCACAGTCACTCACCGACTCGCCCAGAGCAACTTCCGGTCCTGCAAGCTCTGCTCGTGGTAAGTGCCCTGTACAGGTGTGCCATTGTTTACCTTTTATGTTGTGCTTTTATTGTCCCTTTTCTATGTTTAGATATGTTTAGATACACACATACTTACCATTGTGCTAGAGTTGCCTACAGTGTTCAGTACAGTAAGATGCTGTGTGTGTTTGCAGTCTAGGAGAAACAGGCCGTAGTGTACCGCCTAGGCGCGTAGTAGGATTAGTGCGCTCGGCGGTGTTTGCACAAGAACTAAATCACCTAACAACACATTTCTCAGAATGTATCCCCGTCGTTAAATGATGTGTGACTGTCCATTTTTCACCAAATTACATTAGCATATAAAATTTGAATTGACTTCTTTGTGACTTGTGATTTGTTGGCAAAAGTCTAATTTATAGATGCAAAGAGAACACTTGAGTTGAGAGTCATTTTTTTATTTAGTTGTCCTCATTTTAGAGAGAGCTAACACTATCCAGAAAGGTAGTAAGGCTTTTATTCTGATTTTCTCCACCTTACACCTCTGTTAGGCTGGAGTCAGGCTTCCCATGGCATGGGCCTTCCATTTCCCATCCACACTAGAGAGAGAGGAGCAGGCAGGGGACTCTTTTCCAGGGACAGAAGAGTACCTGCCCTTTGTTGGTACCTGCTGCGGGTTCTGTGTAAATCTGAGCAAGTTGCTTCAACTCTGTATCAGTTTCCTCACCTGCATAATGGGATAATAAAAGCACTAAACTCAGAGTTGAAGATTAAATGAGGTGAGATGTGAAAAGCTTCCAGGACAGTACCTGGAACACAGTAAGTGCTCGATACATGTAAACTATCGTCACAGTCTGTTGGGGGACGGGAATACGGGGGTGACTAAGTCAGACTGTGGTTCAGCTACTGTCTCGTGGGGAAGACAGATGTCAACACAACTGAAATAGGGAACAATGGTGAAAGCAGGCAGGGGCCAGAGCAGACGCACCGAGGGGGCATGACTAATGCTTAATGAGGGCCACCCATTCTTGTGACCCTAGATCTTTGATCTTTCAGGCCCCTCTGAGAGTGTTCTCTTTCCCTCAAGATTTCAGGCAGGCACAAGGATGATGAAATCTGGCTGGGGAGTCATGAGTGGGTTTTTTTCTGACAGCTTGGTAAAAATTTAACACTTGAAAGAGCAGAGCAGAGAGAGGGAAGAAGTTGGGCTCCCTGAATATTTAACATTAGTTAGATTCTTAGCTAATGTAATATAAACTTGATCAGGAGATGAAAGGTCATGAAAGGACAGCACGTGAGCTGCGTTCTTACTTGGCGTGGGTGTTTTTTCATATTCTAATTGTTCTGAATCTTAGGAATATGTTGGAGATTAGCTACTTATTGATAACTATAAGCTATAACATTTAAATGTATCCAGGTATGTGTGTCATATATTAAAGGAAAGAGGGGGAGAGGGAGAGAGAGAATAAATTAAAAATAGAAAATTAGGCTTTCAAATATGAAGGAGCAGAAGGAGGAGCAAAATAAATGGAGCAACTGTTTGATGCACATATTCTTAGGTCAGAGAAGTGCATTCATTTGGTGCATCGTAGGCATTTAACAAATATTTCTTCAATGTGAATAAGTGGATGGTTTATATTCTAGTTCATACGTTGAGGCTGAATTCTATAAACTTCAGATTCTGGATTTAAGTTTACCCTTTGAGAATTTATTCAGGAAAACAAGTAGTAATAAGTAAGACCTCCTTTGCTGGGAATTCCCATAGAGCAGTCATCTATCCTTGCAAAGAAGAACCCAGAGGACCTGGAGGGTCCTGGAGGTGATCTGATAGCCCATCCTGGTTGCACCTTAGAAATCACCTGGGGAACTTTTGAAACACATGGTTACCAGCCTGGACCTCACTCCAGACCAATCAAGCCAGAATCTCTGGGGTGTGGGGAGGCCTCTGGGCATTGGGATTTTTCTTTTCGAATATCCCCTAGGTGATTCTCATGATAATTCAAGGGTGAGAAGTACTGGATTTTAAGGCTCCTGTAGATGACAAGGCTGGTGGCATCTGCCAGAAACCTTGGTATGCAGTTGGCTAGAGGTCAAACTCAAATCTTACTTGAATGACTGTAGAAGTGTGTTCAGGTTTCCAGGGCCATTTTCTAAGAGACCTCTCTGAGCTTGGACTAAAGACACCCAGCTCTGGGGCAGGGTGGCTGTTGGTATGATGGCTGTGGAGGAAGAATGGAAGCTTTAGTGATTAGAAGAGGTGCAGATCTTTCAACTACTTCATTGCTATACTTCTGAGATTTCCCACAGCCTGAGGCTAGGGAAAGGGCACTGAGGAATTCTGGAAATGCAAACCTTGTCTCACTGAAGGTGCTGGGCTGGGTCACCAGGAGGCTCAATGGCCTGTGGCAAAGACTGAGATGTCCCCTGAGAGCTGGCTTCTGACAGCAGCACTGGCTGTGCCATAGCCTGGGGCTCTCACTGTCACTCCAGAGCAAGCCCAATAAGATGATCAAAGTGTCACTGGAGAGTTGTGAGTCTCTAGAGCAACTGTTCTCAACCTGTGGGTCGCAACCTCTTAGGGGGTCGAACTACCCTTTCACAGGGGTCGCTTAAGACCATCGGAAAACACACATCAGATATTTACATGTCGATTCATAACAGTAGCAAAATTACAGTTATGAAGTAGCAATGAAAATAATGTTATGGGGGTCACCCACCATGAGGAACTGTATTAAAGGGCTGCGGCATTAGGAAGGCTGAGAACCACTGCTCTAGAGTTTGTGGACCACGGGAGCCTATTTCATCTTGCCCTGACCCAAACTGCGGAGGAACAATTCACCTGTATTTTCAACAGGACGAGAGTGTCAGTCAGCCACATGGCCCTGAGCACGGTTCTAGTTAGCAAATGCGTCCCAGAAAAGATACCTGAAGTCTCCCTAGGCAGCCTGTCTCCTTCGAGATCTAAACTCTCCTTCAGCAAAGGATGTTGTTGGGTCCCATACTGAGTTTGGGGAGACTAGGGAACAGGTAAGCTCAGGAAGGGGACGTTTTCATTGTTTTTGAATCAGAAGAATTAGATCATCGACATGAACCCTCCTCTAAAACGCCTTTGTGCTAACACCCTGTGCTTCCTGCTGGCCTGCTTTTCTCCAGGATCTTTCTGCAACCTTCCCCAGCCCCACTCCATCCCCTCTCACCATCTCCCCTCCCTCCCAGGGATGCCCTCTCAGTCATGTGCACTTGATAGAATTTCACACACAGGTGCGTTTATTGTTTATTGTCGACCAGGTTCTTTATCTCGGATAGTGTGTCACAAGCACTCAACACTATAGCTCTTGAAGGAGTTTCACAGATTTAAGATGAAGAAACAGTATCCATACAGTTGTGGAGTCAAGGAAGCCTGATCGCCAGCCAGTAAAAAGAAAAACAAACCCCAAAACCCATAAGGCTGTTGGAGAGTGGAATTTTACTCACTGAAGCTGGCTTGGACTTTAGATATGAAATATTTGATTTATAGTTTCTATTTCACTCTGATAGAAAACTCTGCTTACCCTTATTGGAAGGTGGAATGCGGTGGGTTCGTTCGCTAAGGTAGCTGTTAAAATTTATTTCACATTCAGGGAACGGGGCCCTTGTTATTCACCACGTTCCCATTTTAATTATGATTTTTCCTGGCATCATTTTTAACAAGAATCACCTAAGGCCCACAAGGAGTGATGTTCCCCACTCAGTCCTGAAGCCCACCGCCCCACTCCAGTCCCTGCGCTCGGCCCGGCTACCGAGATGAAGGGCTGAGCAATTACCTGGTGCTGAACAGTGCAGTCAGCAGCCAATCAGAATCGTTCAATTACGAAACGCTTCTTTCGCTCTGTGGAACGATCACCTTAACTCTTGCCACTCCAGCTGCCCTGTGTCGCAGCGCCTGCTCGTGCCCCGCCTTCGCCCGCCACGCAGCCCTCTCCAGCTGAGGGCTCCTCTGCGGCCCGCCCTCATCTCCACTCCTCTTGGTGTAGAGGCCTCCCGTTCATCCTCCCCCAACTGAGTGGGCTCAGAATTGAGCGCCCCCTTGCGTCAGGCTGACCCCTGCACGCTCAGCATTTCTGAGGTGAGAGCTCACATTCCCTTTGGCCTAGCAGATTTTGGGTCTGGGCTTCTAGAACTTCCCTCATACTGAGATGCTCTTTGCCTACCCTGTCGGGTCCTTGGACTCTTTCACCAATGGGGATGCTTCTTATTCTTGCCAGCTGCCCGCCGCAGGGGCTGAGGCCTGACCCTAGCCCAGAGTGCCCGCTCCCAGGGACAGACCTCACAGAAATGTGTGCCAAGCCCCATAGGCCTTCTGAGCACAGCGGTGTTCCCTGCCATTTGGGACCTCCGAAGACTTCCTCTTCATCACAGTGTCAAGCACTTATCGGCATCTTAATCAGACACAGCCATTCCCATATTGGGCTGATCTCCACTGTCAGCCATGTCTTCCCCTTGGCAGCTGTCTAATTGTAGGCCTCAAACATCTCTCCTCTTGTTGGGAATATGGGCTGTCATACTAGATATTGATCATTTATTAACATGTATTCATTGAATACATGTTTATTGAGCACCTAGTATGTGCCAGGCCCTTTGCTGGCTACTGGGTACTCAAGAGTTAAACAAAATCTACTTTTTACCCCTTTAAGAATATATGTAAGTTTGCTGGGGCTGCTGTAACAATGTACCACAAATTGGGTGACATAAACAATAGAAATTTATGTCTCACAGTTCTGGATGCTGGAACTCTGAGATCGAGGTACTGGCAGTGCTGATTCCTTGTGAGGGCCAGAGGGGGAATCTGTCCCAGGTCCCTTTCTTAAGCTATTGAAGGCCATCTTCTCCCAGGGTCTTCACATCATCTTCCCTCTAGCATATCTGTATCTGTGTCCAACTTCCCCTTCGTAGAAAGACACCAGTCCTATTGGATCAGGGAACTACTCTGTTCTAGTATGACTTCATCTTAGCTAATTACATCTGCAGTAACCTTATTTTCAAATAAGGTCACATTCTGAGGTACTGAGGACTGGGAGGGACTTCACCTTATGATTTGGGGGTGGGTGGGAAACAATTCAACCCATAAAAACAGTAGCCATCATTTTATGGGGGCACAGATGATGGTGAGAGATGCATGTATGTTCCCTGTATATCCAGTGGGGGGAGTAGTTTCCTTTCCTTCACTTTTCAGGACAGGACACCCTTAAGACAGCCTATCTTTATCAAGTAATAACTGTGTACTGGGAACCATTAGTATTTCTTGAGCACTTACTATGTGTCAAACACTATTCAGTGATGTATATGCATCGACACAATCCCATCAAGAAACTGAGGCCCAGAGAAATTAAAGAAACAGTTTGCACACGGTAAGGGGAGAGAAGCAGAGCAGGTGCATTTTGTAGAAACCAGGTTACTCCTGTCTTCTGTGCCCACTTCCCTTCAGCACTGGGCTATGCTACTCAGGATCTCTCCATTGTTTTGGACCCTTCTTACAGGGCTCACAGTGATCGCCATGTGAGGAGGCTCCCTGAGTCCAGCACTGTACAAGCCCGGTGCTGCAGGCTGCTGATCCCCATGTCAGAGCCTCTGCCTCTGTGTGCCCTTAAAACAGGAACCCCCCATCTACCTCAGGTCCTGTTTATTGCCTTTGCTGTGTCTTTGAAATGTATTTCTTCTATTCATTTGTAAACTGGCTTAATGTCTGTCTTCCTGGTAGAATGTAAGCATCATGAAGGCAGCGGCCAGTGTGGCTGGTGCCTAGCATGGTGCCTGGCCCACAGAAGCATTTCAGAAAGACTTTTAGGTAAGTGGACTCCGCTACAGATAAAGCATATTTCTTTGGGCCTTCTCGAAAATGAGGTTTTTTTGTAAAGCTCAGGACACAAAATGACTCTAGGAACTCATATATTAAATAATTGAGTGAAAATGAGACATTTGGAAGACACTGGAAGACGTGGCTCTCTGCACCGAAGTCTTATTATGGCAGTTATTGTTAATTATCATCCTAAGTGCAGCCATGGCGGTGTAGCCACAGGTTTCAGTTTCACTGAAAGCACTGACTTCCTACCTGGGGTCCTGTCTATGTTTCCTCTCCCGACAGCGGTTCACTTCCACTGCTTTGTGAGAACAGGCTGCATTCTCAAGGCAAACTTGGTCGGACCGAGTAGACATGTGTGGGGCAAGACAGTAATTCACAGATGCACCCTGGACCACTGAAGTGCAGGGAGGCTGGGACTGGCAGTTGGACGGTCTGTGGTCTCACCCTGGGCCGCAGGCAACTCACAATTCATGTTGAGATTGGGTGTCCTCATTTGGAAAAAGGGGTGAATGATTCCTGTCCTGCATGCTTCACAGACCATTGCAGGAATCAATCAAGATAATGCCCTGAGAAGTGCTTCTGGGCCAGCATATATACATGTAAAGAAGAACCATCTAGGAGCCGCATGGCAGGGTAGAAAGACAGGGCATCGCTGTCTGACGGGTTCAAATCCCAATTCTGTTACTTACCGGTTGAGACTCAGTTATTTAAAAATCTCTGTGCTTCAAATTTATCATCTTTGAAATGAGAATAAGACCAACCTGGCATGTTTAGGAGGGATAAAGAGAATGATATTTGAGAAGCTCTTGGGACCTGGGAGATGCAGTAGTAGTATTTTCCCCATTCATTTTACTTGGTCACTTAATCAGATAATGCCATTATCTGTGTATCAGTCTTTTATTGCTGTCATGACTAATTTCCACAAATTGAATGGCTAAAACAATGCCAATTTGTTATCTCAGAGATCCACAGATCAGAAGTCCAGTGGGCTTGGCTGTCTCTCTACCTGTCTCACAAGGCTGAACTCACGGTGCGTTGGCAGGTTGTGGGGAAAATCTGCTTCTAGGCTCATTCAGGTTCTTGGTTTGTGTTCCCCTTCTCCATCTGCAAGGCCAGTGATGGCTGGTGGAGTCCTTTTCATGTCCCATCACCTGACCTCCTCTTCTGCCGCCCTCTTCTCCTTTTAAGGGGCCATGTGATTTACACATTGGGTCCTCCTAGATAATCCAGGATAACCCACAGCCTGATCTGAAGGTCAGTAACCTTGATTTTAGCAGCCAGGCCCCTTTGGCTAGGTAAGCATTTTGTGCCAAGGTGACACACTCACTAGTTCCAGGGATAGGAACATGGACGTGTTGGGGGTCATCATTCTTCTGACCACACTTATATGAGGTGTGACAATTAAATTCTCAAACTCATCCTAGAAAAAGAGCTACTCTTTTTCTCACTGCTGAATATCACTGTGGTCACCTTCGAAGCACTCCCCTTGGGAAGCTGTGCGGCAACACCAGCGCCTCGTCCATTTTCAAAGCAGTTTTGGAACTCTTCCTGGAACGGCCATCAGAGCTGTTGTCGTATGATCCTTGATGTCCTGAATGTTATCAAAACGTTTTCCTTTCAGTATTTCCTTAATCTTCAGGTAAAGAAAAATGTCACTGGGGGCCAGATCAGGTGAGTAGGGAGGGTGTTCCAATACAGTTATTTGTGTACTGGCTAAAACCTCCCTCACAGACAGTGCCGTGTGAGCTGGTGCATTGTCCTGATGCAAGAGCCATGAGTGGTTGGCGAAATGTCAAACTTGCAAAGTTGGTTTGTTTTTGTCTATCATTTTCTTGTAGCTTTTTCAGCACTTCCAAATAGTAAACTTGGTTGACTGTCCAGTTGGTATAAATTTGTAATAAACAATTCCTGTAGCAACATTGTTCAGACTTTTGATTTGCACTGACGGAAATTTATTGGTTGTGGAGTATTGGTTGACCTCCATTGTGTACTTGGACACTTTGTTTCAGGGTCGTATAGGTACACCCATATTTTATTACCAGTGATAACACGGCCCAAAACATTGTCTTGCCTCTCCAAAAGGTCTTGGCAAACTTCGACTCTCCTTTACTTTTGTTCATCAGTGAGCTCCTTTGGGACCATCTTTGCACACACCTTTCTCATGCCAAGATTTTCAATTAAGATTTTCCTAACTGTTTCTCTATGGATGGTTACTTGGTCTGCTATGCTTCTCATAGTCAGCTGATGATTTTGATGCACAATTTAATGAATTTTTGCAATGTTTTTGTCAGTTCTGCTCATTACTGACCACCCTGACCTCTCTTCATCAGTGTCGCTTTCTCTCCCCTCAGAAAATCTTTAACCCATTGTACACTGATGTTTTCTTTATGGCATTATCCACATAAACTTGGACTAACATGTCCCTGATTTCACACTTCCACTCTTGCCAAAATTAACAAGAAACTTAATGTTTGTTTGGTGCTCTAATTCAAGCTCTGACACTCTCGCGAGAGCACACAAAAACATGAGACAACAATAATGAACGCCACTCAGCAAGACACCACCACACATCAACATGAACACAGCTCCTTTGGGACCATTTTTGCACACACAGATGTACCAAGGTTATGAAACCTTACTGAGTTGCTTGTACAGTGCCGCCAGTGTAAGTGCATGGTGGCAAGTTCACAAACCTAATTGTCAGAACTCGCATGTATCTGCTGGATGGAAAGTCTCTGAAGATTTGGCCCAAAATACCCATTTTCAGCAGTGAAGCATAAGGAAAGCACTTGACATGTCTCTAATAAAACCACATGGGAAATCACACATCAGAAAGGCTTTAACACTGTTCCCACCACTGTCACCACTGCCATCAGCAGTAACAACAAACAAACAATGGTTGAAAACTTACCAAGCTGCTTGTACAGTGCCGTCAATGTGAGTACACGGTGACAAGTTCACAACCTAATTGTCACACCTCTTATGCTGATAGTCTGTGTATTACCCATGTCTGTTCAACAAGATCTAATACTCAAAGTACTTAGCTTAATGCCTGGCAGTGTGAGTAAGCTCTTGACCAATACTGATTTCCGTTCTTAGTATTGACAAGCAGAGGACAGTAAGTCCCTTGTTTTACCACAGGTCCTAGCAAATCTACCTGGTTGAGAAACACCCCCTTTGACACCCATCTTCAGTTTTCCCCAGAGAGCCTTTCTGGTGCCAGCTCTTGCTGGGTCCAATGCTGATCCTCTGTGCTACTGAATCGTAGTAGTTACCTTGTTTAATTCTCCTCATCTCGTTCCTTGTAACTCTACCAGACTCTGAGCTTTTTAAGGACAGAAACTAACACTTTTTTTTAGTATCATTTAGGAGTGTCTCATACATGGTAGATGTTCAATAAATGTTTATTGAATAAATAAATGATGAGAAAATCTATTGCACACTTTAAAATAATTGATCAAATAATTACTGGTTGGAATGCATCCCTTAAACAACATAAATATTGAAATGTTCATTCAAGAAGGGGAAAATGTATGCACATAGATACTGTATTTCTAAGAGAATTGTCTTTATGTAGAAGTTCTTGAAAAATGAATATGGGTTGTATTTGTCAACTCCCTACCTAGGCTTAGGTCTTATGGAGGATGGCAGTTCTGAAATAGCTGCAGACTCCTGGTTAACTATTGTACTTGGAATTTACTCAATGATTTTTGTCACATTTTTTTTTCTTTGAAAGTATTGGGAACAAACAAACACAGTATTGAAGTATAGCCACCTCAGTTTGGCTTACTTCTCATTTGCTTACTTACTGGGACTTGTTATATCTAAGACCAAAATTGAACCCTAGTGTTATTTCTCTTGGAAATTCACAAGTAGCTCTTCCTTCTGCTCCCCCACATGTCCAATGCTCAACACTGCAAAGACTTCGTGGTCAATAATGATCAAGTAAGAGTAACGTGTTTACCGTTGTTGTCTGTGTGTTTGTTTTCCGTATTTTCAAATTTTGTCTCTTGGTTTGTCAATCTGCTCACGTTGGTCAGCCAGAAGGCAGGCTCCCTCCTCTTGTCTGGGCCAGGGTTCCATCACAGCTGTTTTGAGCTTGGCTGGTCCTTTTGCAATAATTGCTCCCACTCAGGGACTTTGGTCTTCTGATATTTATTTTTAGGTTCAATATAGTCTCCATTATTTTAAAGGAACAGTTTTATTATCTGAAACAAGCAACCACAAATGAAAAATTGGAGCCAAATCACAGGCCTCAGGACCCAGATGAGGAATAAAGAAAAATTGTTTATAGCCATAAATGCTTTCTTTGCTGTTTTCCTTCTGTCTCTCGGGCTGGGGCACATTTTTTTGCCGTCACAGACCAGCGATTAGGCCTCAGATGATGACTTGATTGTCTTGATGTTAAAAATGTGCGGCCTTCTCTTGGAAGTCTGGGAATCCTAATTTCTTTTGGATCTATTCCTCCATTTTTGAATCAGAATCCAGCTGATGTGTGAGGCTCATGTACCATCGAATGGTTTTAGTGAAGCCATTTCTCAATGCCCATCTCTGATTGACACCTCTTGCATAACTACTTTCAATTCACCAAATATTTATTGAATACCCACCGTGTGCCAGGCCTGTGAGGTACCTGGTAGATGCACAGATGCCTAGGACATGGTTCCTGATTTCCAAAAGCTTATGACTTGGTAAAGGAGACAGACTTACACACAAACAAAGTGTGGAGAGCTGACTGTAAAGTTCTACAAGTCTAAGGACTGTAAGTGCTATGAGAGCAGAGGCAGACAAGCAGAGCCAGGGTTTAGTACTGGAGCACTTGCTGGCTCAATGACTGACGTATGGTTGGGCTCCCCTATGTGTGAAATGCATGATTTTGGAAAGGAGATGTAATTAGTTCATGGGGGGTCAGGAAGGGCTACACAGGAAAGGATGCAGCTGGGACTTCATGGGCATCTTTCTGTCCTACTCACTGCTAGAGCACTGCTAGAACCATGGGGGTGACTTCAGGGGCAGCACAGTAGGGTGGCAGCATGGTCAGGAGCAACACAAGGACGGAGTGTCCATCGAGACCTCACCCATTACCTAACAAGGCAGTCTGAGGTGCCTGCTACACGTGGCAGTGCTGTGTGGGTCTCTGTGTATGCATGTGGTGGCCCAGCTTGCTGTGTACGGAAAGTGGGCACTAGGGCCCCACCCACACCAGCCACTTCAGACTCTTCCCTATCTCAGAGTCCTTGCTCCAGCATGACCTCTCCCAAGGAATTCACTCCTTCACAGAGGCTGCAAACAAAGAATAAGTTTTAGCTGCAATGAGGCAGGCTTTGTGGCAAGGCCTGGGCCCTGACTGCCAGCCCTCTCTTCTCTCCCAGAACTCCCCACCTTCTTCCGACTGGCCCAAGCTGCTGTTATGTTAGTTCTTCTCACACCTCCAAGCTTTTCACTGCCTTTCCCTCTGCTTAGAAGGATCCGCACGGAAAGTGTGGGAGGTGGTTTGGGGAGAGGAGTCTGAGGGAAGAAGACGAGTGAACAGATGATTGCAAAGGCTGGGTGACAGGTGACAAAACCCAGAATGCGGCAACTAGGAATGGGGAGAAAAATGAGATGAAATGGTTATTTAGAAAGTTTAGAATCTACAAGATTTGATGACCAGTTAGATGTAGTGGGCGATGAAAAAGATTCTATGGTAACTCTGAGGATTTTGGCTTGGATGGGATTTTCTGTAGTTACCTGCAGCCCTTAGAGAGGGCTGTCAGTGCAAACTACAAACCAACATCCCATGTAATAAACTTCTATCTGTAACACAGTTCAAGTTATATTTTTAACAAAGAAAAGTGTGAATTGGTTTAATGTCTAGGTGATGTTACCTTTCATTTTTGTTACTCATAAAGTCATATTAGTTTTTTTTTAACACAAAACAATTGAAAATGGTACTTAGGTTATGATGAACTGTTTGAATGTGCAGGGGATTTTGGTGGTATTTTCTTTAACATTAATAGTTATATTTTGCAATTGGTATGTTCTAACCTTATATGCAGAATACAGGTTTAAAAAGAAAACAGATTACAATGACTAGAAAAACGTTCTGAGTGATCGGGTTCAGGACCTTGGATGGGTGCTTGGATCCCGTTCTCCACCGCAGAGAAAAAATAGGAGATATTCCAACATTGCTTGTTTTAATATTTCTATGTTCAGAAGGCTGGCAGAGGAAAGCTGGCATTTCTCTCACCACTCCATAGACCCTGGAAGACAGGAGGTTTCTTTAGTTCTGGTTATGTTTGCAGTCTTTTCGTTTTTTCAATAGTCCCTTGCCCGTGGTAGTGGCATCTCCCAAATAGCTTAGGTTCCAAACACGGAATTGAGAAGCAGAACCAAGTTGTTTAGGGCTACACGAACGATGCATAATGTCATATCTTGACTGCTAATGAAGCACAGAGGAATGTCCTTCAGTTCAACATCTAATTACTTCTTAAGGAAAAAAAAAACTCTGTTTTTGTATAAATATTGGTTTGGTTCATAAACATTTCTGGTTTTCTTCCCTCTACTCACATAGTAGGATGAACTCCTGATCTGCAGCATAAAAGAGCAGTCATGTGACTGACTTCAGCTAATGAAATGTAAGTGGAAGTGACATGCATCATCTCCATCATCTCTGGATGAAAATCAGTAAGAGCCAGTATACGATTTGCCCCATTTCCTTTCCCATGTCATGGTGACTAGAGATGCTCCAGATAATGCTGGCTCTGTTAGATTTTGTTCCTGAGTGAGGCCATGTGAGGAAGAGGCCCTGGTAGATTTGCAACCTTTATAGTTTTAAGCAACTGAGATTTGGGTTTGTTTGTTTTAAAGCCCATCCTAATACACTTTCAACCTTTTATTTACACCTTTTAAAGCATTGCTCATATTTTCTGATAACCATATATGTTCATTGTGGAGAATCTTGAAAATCCAAGAAAGTATGAAGAAGAAATAAAGATCCATTGAAATCACTTACATAAAAATAACCTCTGTTAATATTTTGATATAGTGAGATCCCTGGTGGTGCAGTGGCTTAAGGCTTCGGCGTTGGTGCTGTCAGCACTGCGGCCTGGGTTCGATTCCCAGTCAGGGAGCTACCCACATACCAAAAAGCAAAAAAAAATATATTTTTTTGATATATAGTTAACCCTTGAACAGCATGGGTTTGAACTGCATGGGTCCATTTATATGCAGATTAAAAAAAATAAGAACTATAAATATATATTTTGCTTTCCATGGTTTTCTTAATGACATTTTCTTTTCTCTAGCTTACTTTATTGTGAGAATATGGCGTGTAATACATATAACACAAAACATGCTAATCAGCTGTTTATGTTATCGGTATGGCTTCCAGTCAACAGTAGGCTATTAGTAGTTATGTTTTGGGAGGGTTTAACTGTTATATATGGGTTCTCTACTGCATGGGGGTTTGGTGCCCCTACCTCCCATGTTGTTCAAGGGTCAATTGCATTTTATTTCTTTCTCTCACATACATATTTAATTTTAAAAATTGGGATCACATTGTATATACAATATTGCTTTTTTTCATATTATATCGGTAGTCTTTAAAATATATAAAGATACAAAAATAATTATAATATTGCTGCACAATGTTAATTAGTGAAGGAATGTTGTAACCTCCTTTTATATTTATATGTTTTATGTTTCCTTTATATAATTTATAACAAAGTAATATTTTATTTTTGTACCATTTCTGGTTGCAAATACCATTCCAATGAAACGTTTGTATCCATCTTTGCTTGGATTATTGCTATGTCCTTAGGGTAGATCCTAGAAGGGGAATTACAGGGCCAAGGACTATGCATATTTTTAAGACTTTCACAACACATCGCAAAATTGCCCACGAGAAAGTTTGTACCAATTACAACTCCAACACTTAGAGATGGGCTGTCCTACTACCCCAGTTGAGTGTTAGAATTCCTTTTAATCTCTGTTGATTGATAGGTGAAAATGTTATCTGGTTCTTTTATATTTGCATTTCTTTGATTATAAGTGATGTTGAACATATATTTCACATGTTTATGAGCTATTTGCATTTTTATCTTGTGGGAATTGTCTAAATGAATTCTCTGACTGTTCAATAGGAAGCCAGAGACGGGTGCTTTTGCCACAGAGCCTCAGCGTGCATTTTTGAAGAGTGAGTGTTTATCAGGCTTCTCTTATTCCCTCTCATTGTGCTTGTTTTCATTATTCTCTCTCTAGTCAGCTCCCTCCACAGCCTATGTCTCCCTCAAGCTTTGGTCTCCCTCCAAGCATTTTACTGCACCAGCCTGCAGGCATGGCCCAACCTGAAATCTTAGAGCGAGAGAGATGAACGTGGTCACAGTTAATTTTGAGCAGAACAGCATTATTGTGGGAAAATCCATTAACTGTCTCCCTTATGAAGGTCCCTCCTTCCCAGCTGATCTATTCCCACGGCTAAGAGGCCATGGGCGTGCCTGATCCTGGAGGGCCAGTGATTCAGAGCACAGCCTGCTCCTCTGGCTTCAGACTCGAATCTGCCTCAGCTGGTGATAAAGCTTAAATTACTCTTCCCGGAAGCGTTCTTATTTATTTCATAGACACCGCATTGCCCCCAATTGTCTAGTTGATGCTTTTAAGAAAGGAGAAGAAAGAATCTAAATTTCTCTAAAGTGAGTCTTACATTTCAGCCTCTGTGAGATAAAAGGCAGATTGAAATGGAGCCAGAGGGACCTGCCCTTCACCCTCCATCCTCGTCGGGGCTGGAAGCTCACGTTGGTGTGTCAGGCAGCAGCTGGCAGGCTCTTTTATCATCATTAATTGTCCGCTGAGTTGTCACAAGGAGAGACTCGGATTCAGGTTTAATTACATCTGTATCATCTCTGATAAAGTTCAGGAGATTCTGGTAGTGCAAAACAGGAGTGGCTCAGTGATGTGCCAAGGGTGCTCTGTGAAGCAGAAACCATGTGTATCCTTGAGGGGAAAAAGTGAATTAACTGAGTTCCAAGGGGAGTCAGGCTTATTAAGGCTGGACATCTCTCATGAGCTGTGGTGAAGGGGACAAGGGGCTGGGAGGCGGCTAGTGGCATTGAGCTGGTTGAGGGTAATTTAGTTTATTTGGGGCAGTGTAGTGGGCCTTCCCTGGGAGTGAGCAAAGATTCGTTCAGGGAAGTTTATTTGTTTTTATGAACCAAAATCTACCGCCAGGCAGAAAGCAAAGAAATACATTCGGTTTTAGATAAAACTATAGCACTCCCACTCTCATTTATTTTATGAACTAGGTCTCTTAGGATGATCTTTGGTGCAGAGTGAGGCTTCGTGACAATGAAGTTGGCTTTGGCTAAAATGAGAACTAAAGTATAACTTAATGGAAATGGCACGGGGCAGGTGACGTGGGAGTCCAGAGTTATTAGAAGCTTATTTCATTGTTTCAAGAAATAAGTCACTAAGTGCTAAGAGCCTTCACCACACTTATGACAATGGTCCTTCTGCCAAGTTCAGTCACAGAAGGCCTCATTCTGATCTTTTATCCACCCCTGGGGACCTCCTCATCTGCTTCTGGTCCTTGTGTTATTGATGGACATCTGAATTTGGCACCTCAGAATAAAGCTTTGGCCCCTGCTCCACTTCCCTTCATGATGTGTATGTAGAGCTTGTGCTTAAGAGTGTAAGGGGCTCAGCTTCATCTTAAATCTTACTTCTTAAAAGAAAATCTGAAACTGTTTCATGAACTATCTCTTTGGAATTAGGTATATTCAAAGACTCATATAGATTGGCCATCTGACTCTGCTTTTCAAAAGGATAAGTTCGTTCAGTACAATTCTTATCTCTTAGGAAGAGCAGTTTATTTTAGTTCTTAGGTCCTTTTTTGACATTAAAAAAATAGTATACATGTATGTGTGCTTGTGACTGTACCCAGTAAAAGAGTTTTGCACACACATTCTGAGTCTCCCAATCAAAGTGTGTGCTCTTTTCTGTTAGGCATCTCATTTGAACCACAAAACTCATCTTTGCTCTGAATTTTATAGCCAGGAACACAACAGTGGTAAGTTTAGAAAAACAAATTCAGAGCTCTCAGAATTTAAAATATATGTTGACTAAGAATGGATACATGAAGACTAAAATTCAATATAAGAAGACATATATATATGTGTGTGTATATATATACACACACTAAAGTTTACATGTGAATGTCTTGAAACCAGAGGCTCTAGACTTATACTTCTATCCAACAATACTAAGTACAGGGTAGATGCTCAATAAATATGCACGAAATGTATTTATTGGAAGTGTCAAACAGCTTTTATAGTTAATATTATGTAAACGTTGGTGAGATAATCATGTTAATTGAGCTGTGAGCAGAAGTAGAGTAAATAAGTGCTGTCTGCCAAAATACTGAGTTGTGACTGAGCTCAACCCAGCTCATGGGACCCACAAGTGCTGCCCCTGAAGTACAGAGAACAGAGGCATCAGCCCCATGCCCTGGGCTGGGCCTTTGTGGTGCAGGGGTAGCTGGGTAACTCAAGGCAGGCCTCTGGTCAAGGAAGGGAACGTGTATATACACGTGTGACCATGGAGGGAAGTGAGGTAGTCTTTTCCACTCCGTCCTGTTTTCTACGTCCACTCTGTGGGACAGATTATTCCTCTACTCCCCCAGTGAAATACAGACATGCCCTATGACTTTTCTGTTGTCCAAGCCATAGTGACACAAAAAGTTCTCTCATCACTTCAAGTCATGTAGTGTCATCTTAGCATGGTAGTTAACGTACCTGGTCTCATGTTGTAGTTAGAGCTCTGACTTTGTTTTAAAATAGAAAATTCTTCCTCGTTCCCAGTTCAGGCTTATTCGAGGACCATGGCCAGGGACAGAGCGTGTGCTCATAGTCTCCTCTCTCCTCACCCAGCACTTCCCATCCTCCTGCCACATACACTCCACTCACTCTGGGGTTCTGGTGAGGGCGTCGCAGATCCTGGTCTACGCAGGCTGGTCCCAGCTGCTTGTGGCCTGGACCTGGTTATTAGTCGTTCCCCTTTGTATCAGAGCTCTCCAGAGAAATAGAACCAATAGGATATGCCTGGGGCAATTAGGACACCAAATAATTCTTTTGCCTTTATAATACCTAAATACTGAATATTCGAAATGTAAGCAGGCTTGAAATTTGTCATGGAAAGAAAATATTTCTTTTAGCCATCAAGAGGTGTGAGGAGCCCTAAGCTCTGAAAACTGTTGGAAAAGTTTGAAGAATTCTTAACTTAAAAGAACCTGGGTTACATTCATAAATATGTAGAGCTTAGAGTAAAACAGAAGGGTCAGTTCAGAGGTCCATTTAGAAAGGTGACCAAAGAAGCATAATTAAAGTAACTGATTTCATAGCCAATTTGGAATTCTGTCTCCAGGAAAATGGTTACTCTGAGATATTCACAGACAACCCAGAGAAAATGAGCATACAAAACTGTATTAAAGAAGAAAATAGCTGACACATGCAGAACTTCTCTGTGCCTTAATTGTCGCACCTGTGAACACAGATGGGTTGTGAGAATGCTAGCAGTGACCTTGCTACATAGTAAGTGCTCAATAAATATATTATTATTATATCCAGATTTTTTTTCTCCTAGGTGCACCAAGAGTTCGATACAAAGATGAACACATCCAATAAAGAGAAGTTGTCACACAATAGCAGTGGATCCAAGCTGTGCACCGAAAGAGTGGGTCAGCTTTTATGTTGATTGAATCTGATACTGCAGTAACAAAAACAAATGGATTCCATTTCAAATATAAAAGAGACAAAAGTTTGCCAAAGAAAGGGTTTAATTCCATAAATAGAGGGAGTGACTTTCAGTTTGGTCTGTTTTTTTTTTAGTGTTTAGTTTACTAAATCTTTTTTCTTCTTCAAAAAAAGAGGGGAAAGTGTCCAAAAAGGTTGTCTCAGCTTCTGATTATGTTGTTTTATATTGATTTATAGATATGCCTATTATAGACTCAATTCTTTAGTCATAAAGATGTGACCCATGTTAGTTAGGACTGACTGCATGCTGTAACCGACAACCCCCAAGTCTCATAGGGGTTGTAGTAACAGAGGTTTACCTTGAACTTGTGCCACAGCTGCTGTAGATCAAGCCACTCCAGTGCTGATATGGAGATCCAAGCCCATTTTACCCCTTGGTTTCTCTGTTTCCTAGGGTCGTTTTTGTGTCTGCCACTGGGTCTCCAGCTTTTCCTAGCTGATGAGCAAAGATATAGAATGTGGGTGATTGTGTGGGATGTTTTACATCCACTTTAGAAGAGGCTGTCACCATTAATTGGTATGTTCCTTTGGCCAGAACCTGGTCACATGGCCCTAACCTAACTGCAAAGGAAGGAAGGAAATGTAGGTTTCTTGTATTCCCATGATGGGGATAAGGGGTCTGGAGAGCATTTCATTAGCCTTTGCTGCATGGCTTTTGATGTGAAATTAAAGAGGAGTTTTTGAAATTGGTAAGACTTTATCGGATGGGTTGCAACAAGGGATGTTGAGAGGCTTTGGCCACTACATCAAGGCAAAAGCTTTGTGTACTTTAAAGTATGAATATGTGCATTAATCTTCATGGCAGTGAGGACCTCTCTGAGTAGGGTGAACCTTGATCCACTGTGTAGGAGGATTCATTTTTGCTTCCTTAGGTCAGGAGTCTGAGGATGTGCCAGTAACCACATGCATGCTAGATATTCTCATAATATAAGACCATTCCTGATAAACTCCAGACAACACTGGCGCTCACTTTCCTCTGGCTCATGTAATTGAACTTGATGTTAACTTCATATTAAATATCTTGTGTCTCCTCTCTAGAATTTCCCTTAACATGCTTCAATTTTTATATCTGAGTCTCTCAGATCAAAATGTCCTATCCTCACTCATGGAGTCATCCATCAAACAGCTACTGAGCCTGTATTATGAAAAGATAATAAGAATAGTTTTTGGTTCGATCTTCAGATAGTGGCTTCACAAAGGGGTGGAAACTTTTAGTTCATGAAACAGTCTATTGGTAATTTGTGGAAGCACAATACAAATGTCCTAAAGTAATAATCATACCATATGGCTGCTAGCTTCTCATTTGAGTAATTAGCCCCATGAGAGGATGGGCAAATATGGTAGACTGTTGCTCAAACTTGAGAGGAATAGCTCGACTGCCCTCACAAAGTTTTCTAATGCCAATTGGGTTGTGTGACGCATGATTTGGTACTATTTTGGTCAAGGCTGGATTGTCTGTGATTTTTAACCTTTCTATTCCTTTGTTTCTCCATCTCAGTCAATGATAAGCTGGATCAGATAGTCACTGTAGTTCTCTTCAGCTTTTAAAGAGTCGATCATGTGTTTTCTCTGTTCTCTAGCACACTAAGGCATGGCTTCCCCTACTTCTTCCTCGCCCTAGTGTGCACCCAAGAAAAAGAAAAGAGCAATTTGATTTTAATGTTATCTAAAGTCAGACATAATTAGAAAGACAAATCTGGTGGAAAACAAAATGCACTCCAAAGCTAAATACTGTGGTGCAGGCAGTCGGATCAAACACTAACCCAATGCACTGACTGTGTCTATGGGGCTTTCACTAAGGTAACCATTATGTTTCAAGAGGGCATGATGTGACCCATGGTATTTCCAAACTCCCAAGAGGAACAAGCCATGAAAAAACAGGATTTATTTGCAGGCATGGGTTCTAAAAAGTCATCCTTTGATTTTTGCATGGTAAGAAGAGTATCAGACTAAGGTAGTGTTATCAAAGGACTATCTATTAATAAGCTGTTCAAAATACAGATTTCTGGGCCACACTCCACTCTTACTAAGTTCAGATTTTCAGGGTGGAACTCATAATCTGAGTTTATGACCAACTCCCCCATTGAGAGCTCTATAGAAGTTTGGCAACCATTAAATAAGTGGCCAAATCACAGAAGTGTCCTTATCTGTAGAAGAACATTAATACTTACTGTGTTGCAAGAGCTGTTACACAGGTTACAAGAAAATCAAGAGCCCAAAGCCCTTTGCCAAATGAAAATTGCCCTGCAAATATACCCTTGTGTTGTTATTGTCAGGGGTGAAGTCATAGACAGCCAACCATCTTTTGCACTTGCATTTTCTTGAAAAAGTCTCACTTTGCCCTCCCTGTAAGAACTTAGGCATGCAGGAGTATCAGAGTGTGGTGCATTTATTCTGGACCCCCAACTTCAGTTGAGTTTATATCAACTGCAGCAGCTCCAAAGTGCACTAGAGTTAACTATAAGCAAGGTTCCATTTGTGCACTTACAATTTTAAAGGGGACAGTGTTCTCTTCTGTTGATCAGGGACACAAACAAAGCTATTAGCTCTAGGTCTAGGGAAAGGGGAAAAAAAATCACTTTTCATATTGTGCAACCAACCCTAAATCAGGTCAATTTCTCCTTCATTGCTGGCTAATATCCAAGTCACAGTGAAAAGCTGATGTTTTTGTTTAGAATGGATTTTTGCAGTGTTTATAAACCAAGACTCCTTGAAATTTTCATTAGGAGGATCATACAGTTCACCTCTTGTCCTACCCTTTCTCCTTTCTCCTGGAATAGCTGAGTGATTTTGAAAATTCTTACTAGTTTAACTGATTAGTGAGGAAAGTTATATTTGAAAGTCACCTTTGGCAAAGCAGAACTGAGATTGACATGCAGTTAAGATTCTGTGACCTTGGCTTATGCAGCACAGGGAATGGGAACGTGACCTTCATTATAGCTTCGACTATGTGAGGAAGGGAAGGAAACAGTCACTTATGAACTCAGTGCCATTTGCTAGGCATGTAACACCTGTATTCACCACATCCTAGTAATTTATAGTCCAGTGACTTAGTTATTGTCACTAAATTTATAAGCAAGGAAACAGCCTCAACGTGGTTGATTTGCTGATGGGTGGTGGAGCTGGGATTATTTCTGTGTAACAAATCACCCTAGAACTTAATGACTTGAAACAGTGGTCATCATTATTGCTCACATGTCTACCTCCAGGGTCAGTTGACAGGTCAGGTCAGCTGGGCAGTTCTGGGTCAGGTTCAGCTAATTTTAGTCAAGCTTGCTCATGAATTTGCAGTCAGTTTGCTAGTTGTCCAGTGTGTGTGTGTGTGTGTGTGTGTGTGTGTGTGTGTGATCACCTCACTCAATGTGTCTGGCAGTTGGTTGACCACTGGCTAGGGTATGGGGGGATGGCATATTCTATTCCAAAGATGGTCACCTCAATATAGCCTATTACATGTGTTCTTTTTACCATGAGACATTGTATCTTCCTCACCTGTGTCCCTGTCCCTTGAATCTGGGCAGACCTTTGCGACTGCTTTGATCTACAGACTATGTCAGAAGTATGCTGGATCAATTTCTGGGCTTAGGCCTTAAGAAGCTGGTAGCTTCTATTCTCTTCCCATCATAACTTTGTTCTTGGAACTCACCTGCAATGCTGTGAGGAAGCCGAGCAGCCACATGGAGAGGTCATATGTAGATGTCCTGCTCACAGTCCCAGATGAGGTCCCGCTGACAGCAAACATGTGAGTGAGTGAGCCCTAGATGGCTTGAGTTCCCAGACATCCAACCACCCCCAGCCTTTGAGCTGCCCCTCCGAGGCCGTGTGTAGCAGAGGGGAACTGCCTTTGCTGGGCCCCGCCCCAAGTGCTTCTTTGTATGAAAAATAAATAATAGTTGTTATAAGCCACTGAGTTTTAGGTGGTTTGTTGTGCAGCAATAAATCAGTGGAATAGAGAGATACTGGGTCACGTGTTTCATATCATTCAGCAGGCTAGGCTGGGCCTGCATGGTAGCTAACAGGGTGCAAAGAGAGAGAGACAACAAAAGATCTCTTGAGGCCTATGTCCCACTGCATTCTGTTATGCAAAGCAAATCACAGGCCAGCCCATTTCAAGGGGAGGGGACATAGCTGGCCTTTTGGTGAGAGGAGCTGAAAGGTCAAATAGAAAGATGCTTATACAAAGGTTGGAATGAAGTCTTGTCGCCATTTTTGCATTCTATTGCATTATGCAACCTCCTAAAGCTTGTGGACAATTCAGTAAGGAAAGTGAAGTGTCACTTTAAAAACCCAAGCATCTTTCATGTGTTTCATGTAACAATACATAGAGTCTAAGGCCTGACTCCTGGCAAGCTTGGCCATATAGAATATCACTTGCATGGGAAAAAAAGTCAAGAAAATAGCTATTGCAAAACCCATACACTTGACTGAAGGCAGAAGCATGCAACTCCCCACAGGCCCCAGAGGAATGGTGGGGAACCAAGCCCGAAAGGAATGGGGACAGTTTATTCCTTTACACTGCAGAATGTGCAAGGGCACGTGCAAAACCCGACTCGCATTCATCCCTTGATTTATATGAGACACAAGTATTCAGTGCGCCTGCCTGTCAAAAGGTTGACATGGTGACGGTCTGAGGACTATTGTCAGTCAGGGCCCTTGCTGGGCCCAAGATCATGAACACCCAGCTCTGAAGACGGGTTCTATCGGGGGACGACAGGAAGCCAGGCTCACCCTGAGGGAAATGATGGATTTGGGGAGCTTTGGAGTAAGAGCAGTGGGTTCTGGTCGAGGCCCGGCTTGTGGAAAAGCTGCGACCAGTCAGCAGCGTGCTGGGCCGGGCAAGCCGGGAGTGCCCTCCGCGCGAGGTCCTGACTTTTTCAGCCTAACTGAACCGGATTCACTTCAGTTCGGGGCCATTCAGATCATCAGCGAGCACCTCCTATGGTCTGGGCACTCTCACGCGTGCTGACCACACGGAGCTCAAGACCTGGGCTTTGCCTCACAGCTGTTCGTAGTCTCGAAGTCAGTCAGTAAACCGTTCCCACCGCGCAGCGTGCTCAGCGCATGCTATGTCGGCGGGTGTGGACGGGAAGCGCTGGGGAGGAACGTGGACTTCAGCCTGTGGGTCTGCCAGCATTTCCCGGTGAGAAGGGGCCTCCCCGGAGAAGTGGGGAAAGGTGCTCCCAGGCCTGGGGACAGCACGTGCGAGGGCCTGGAAGCACAGAGGGCTAGAGTCTGGGTGTGTGTGAGAGGCTGGCGGGGAACGAACTTGCAGGGGAAGCTGGGGGCCTGAGGGACGTGACATGATCACGTTGGGTTTTAGGAATCAGGGATTTGGAGAAGGGATTCGGGGGGGAGACAGACAGGGCGACTTAGAGAGGTAGTTGTGGTAGCCCAGGCCAGCAGGGATGAAGACCCCAAGTCAGAGACTCGTCACAGGACTGGACAAGAGGACATTTTAAGGAAGTACTGTCACGGGACGTGGAGGGGGCAGTGCGGGAGTCCACGGGGATGCCCAGGGTTTGAACAATGGGTGGCTCGTGCAGCCATTAGCCTGACACAAAGGACGCAGGAGGGTGGGCAGCCTGGGGTCTGGACAGTGCTGAGTTTGGCTTAGGTGACATCAGCCTCCCCTAGGAGCGAGTGCTCTCCATTGTGTCCTGGGTGGCTTCACTGGGCAGAGGTGGTGCCTGGCTGTCGCGTTTGTCGTGGGGTCCCTTTATGAGGTTGTCGGGTTCCAGTGGAATCACTAAAATTATTTTGGGGGCACTCACTTTTATTACATAATTATACAGCTACACACATAGGAGAGGTTTCTGCTTTTAGCAGCAGGTGTTATTTCTCCTTGCTATGTCCCATGTCGCAGTAGCTAGTGAAAACTCAAGTACCACCACTCACCCAAGGGCTGAAACTGACAAAGAGGGGACACAGCCTGACAGCCCTTCCCTACGGCCTCCGTCAACAGGACCAGGCAGCGGCAGAGGAAAGGACTGAGTACAAGCACCTTACTTTTCTTCGTTCCTTGCTCGATGAGCCTTGGTGTGCCGCCTGCCTAACAGATCATGGGCACTCAGAGAGGGAGAGGGTCTATTTTGAAAGGACCTGTGAGAAACATTTTCTGGCAACCACCTTATCCTTGTGATCCCTGTTGCTGCCTGGGGGGCTAGGCAAAGGTGCACTGCTGCCCCAGGCTGCATGGCAGAACTTGCTCCCTGACTTTCCCCAGTGCTGTCCCCTGCCTCATGCCTGTCTCACTGTTGGATTCCCTTTGACCAGCCTTGAGGTTGCGGCCGATTCTCGTGCCCTCGATAGATGATCCCCCAGCTCTATGAATGCACCACGACATGCCTGCTGGCCTGCCTCAGATGTCTACGCCAGAGGTACATGTTGCCTCTCATTGTCTCCAGCGTTTTCCCCAGGCTTCACATAAAGCAGTAAGAAAAGTGGGGTGCTCTGTGCTCAGACAGAAGTCATTGTGGCCAGGCTGCGGAGGTTTTAAGGATCATGATAAAACATGTCAGAATACCGGCTGTGTGTTTAGGTGCTTTCTCTTATTTCATTTGATCCTTATTGTAATCCTTCCGGACTCCAAGACCATGTTTGTCCCACTGGAACTTGACCAGACGTGGGGCCCGATCGTCCTGTTCTTCTCGTGCAGCATTCATTCTTAAGGATTCCCAAGGCCTGGAGTTTCAGATCATTTATTCATTTGGAGCCAGCTAAGGAGCCACAAAAGCCGATTAATCTCATTTAGTGATAGTCACAGCTGATTTCCTTTCTACATCAATCAGTAGCCTCGGGCCTATTGGACAATTTAGGACTATTCTATAAATAATAAAATATATCCTATTGTGAGAGAACCCCCAAGGGTTCACGAGTGATTCTCAGCTCCCCAAGTTTCTCCGTGACCTTCACAGACTTCAGGCCCAGGGGCATGCAGGGACGGTCTGTGAACAGAAAGAGAGGTTCCCTTGGTGAAGACCCCCTGTCTGGGCCTGGTCTCTGGGCATGCTGCCTCTTTCCTTAACACTCAAGTAGGAAGAGAACTTCTGTAGGTGTTCTATTGGGAGGGATGAGAAAATTAATGGGTGTGTGTGGGGGGGGGAGGGGATGGGGAATTGTGCTGCAGGTACATTACTGATCATCCCAGTTTGTCTGGGACAGAGGGGTGTCCTGGGGCACAGGACTGTCAGTGCTGAAACTGGGACAGTCCCAGGACAGCCAGGATGAGGGGTCACACTTATTTCATCATTTTTCTGGGAGGCAATGCACTGTTATGGTTAATGGTTTGGAATTGGAGGCTGCCTGACTTCCAAGCCTAGGTGTACCGTGTATTGTGAGACTGTGAGCAAGCTAGACCTTGGGCCTCAGTTTCCTCACCTATAATATGGGGATAGTGATCGCACCTACTTCATAAGGTTGATGTGAAGGTTAAATGATACAGCAAATGTAAAGACCCTGACGCATAGCCACTGTACTGTTATTCCACCTGGGAGCACAGCCTGGCCCATGGCACTTCCTTAAGTCTGGTTTCCATAAGACTCCACTGGACCCCTTGTTTCAGCATTCGGTACAGAGTGCTGTCCCATCCGTGTGGCTGCACAGAACTTCCTGCAGGACGTTGTTAACTGGTTGGAGGGCTTGTTGCCAGGCTGAGAGCCCTGGGGGGCACGGGGATTGCCAGGGCTGCTCCCGGATTAGCATCGTTCCCAAGACAGTCTGTGTTTGGAGCACAAATTAGACAAATGTCATAACCTAAGCGGCTTGTAGTATCATACGGCTGACAGAAGAGCCCTGTCTCCATTAGTTCACCTCATTAACAAAGGTGCATGTGGGAGAGCAGAAGACGAGGCATGGGGGAGTGGGGGGGTTCTAATGTGGTGACTGCCGAACGCTGGGGACAGTTCCACGCAGGCACACCAGCCCACTCTTATCTGCTAGTCACACTGTGATGGCACAGTCTTTCTTTATTCTCTCTCTCTCTCTCTCCTCCAACCATTTCTCCTCTCATCCCCATTCGATGTGCTGCAGACCTCCAAATTTCTCCTTGTGCCTATTTCTGTCCCAGTCCTGTTCTGTGCCTCACTTTCCTTCCCTTTGTTTTGAAAAGTGAGGACCCTGCTTTGTAGGATAACAAATAGAACTGTCAAACACATCAGTGCTGCCGCCTGCAAAGATAAATGGGGCGACACATGGAGCAACCTCTGCGGATCCCGGGGCCCCAGCAGGAACTGACATTGTGACAGATGGGGGACAAGTGGCACTGACACAATCGGGTCGCATGAATGTCAAGGGGGTGAGGGTGGTGTCTGCTCCTCTGTAGGCTCCCCCTCCCTCTCTACCACGTGCATACTATGTTGCTGGAGATCATAAAGAGATAGCAGGCAGGTCACTGCTCCTTACCAGGCCTTGTGAATCTTCCTGTCAGAGGCAAAGGCTAAGGAAGCAGGCCGTGTGCAGAGCATCCTGCCATCTCTGGGGTGACAACTGAGTTAGCTTGCAAGGAAGTGGGTCCTAGGCAAAGACCGGGACAACGTTTGTCTTTAATCCTCCACCTGCTCTTTCTCCAGGCCTGCCCTGCTTGTTTGCACTTTCTCACCAGTCCTTCCATACACCGGAAGGCTCACCTCGTCTCTGACTCTCACTCCAGAACTGCCCCTAGGCCCTGCCAATCAGCCCTGCAATGGAGGTTTCCACTCCTCCGTCTGGTATCTACATTGTACCTTCCATGTCCCATTTCATCAGGAACCGGTAGGCTGTCCTGCCGATGGCTCCCAAGGTGCCCTCCTTGCTGAGCAGGGTATACAGCAGCCCCTCCTGGAGCCCCGATGGAGGGGGACTGACAAGACTGGAACGCCACTCCAAAGGGATCCAAGTGCTTTGTAGCATTTGGAGACATAAATTCTGGGTGGTAGTCGTCCACTTCGGTTTCCTTGTCATTCTGCCAATGAGCTTTCCTTTCCTCATCGATGCTGTTCTGCGCTGGGGTCTTCCCTGGGTCTCTGCCTTTAATCTCCATTGCTGATGGGCCTCCCGGGACTCAAAAGTCAATTCAACTCATGACACCTGTAGTGAGGACCTACATTCTGCAAAGCAACGTGCTGACTGCTACGAGTCGTCGGGTGAGTCAGGGGAGTGGCTGCAAAGATGAAGAGCTATGTCCTGTCACATTTGGGGACTCCTAAGTTAATTGAGAGGAGAGCCATGTGTGTGAGTCATTTAACACAAGACCAGCCATGAAAAGGGTTAAGGGGCAGAGTGAGAACAGGAGGAGGAAGATGACTCTCGGTTTGAGAGGAACAAGGACGTCCTCGAGGAAGACGTGGGGTTTGGCAGGGCCTTGAAGGGTGAAGAGAATACGGGCAGGTTGCAGGGTGGGGCAAGAATGGTGGAGAGGGGCCGGGGAGATGCAGGGTGTGCTGGGGGGGCAGGACTTGGTCAGATACGACTGGGCACATGCATGAGTGTGTGTGTGTGTGTGTGTGTGTGTGTGTGTGTGTGTGTGTGAGTGTGTGTGTATGTATTAGAGAGAGAGAGGGAGAGGGAGGGAGAGAGGGAATATATTTGGTTGGGAGAAAAGATTGGGCGCAGTCTAAGGAATTTGAATTTCCATTGATGTTCAGTTCTGAATGAGATGCTGCCCTTAGTGACGAGTAAGAAAGCGATCATCACACAGTTCTCTTGGATGCTTCAGAACACTGGGCATGACGGGCAGCAGGGAAAGAAAGGGTGGAAGGGAGACGCCCATGGGGGAGGCTTCAAGCAGAGTGAACGGACTGTGCCAATTATTTAACCCCTTTCTGCTCCAGCTTCCCCGTCTTAAGAAGGGATGACATATAATACCTGGCCTAACGTGGGGATCATAATACTTCCCTCACAGGGCTGTTGTGAGGCTCATGGGAGAGACGTGAGACGTGTATGTAAAGTGTCGAGCACAGTACATCTCGATACCTAGGGGCTATTATTATGATTATCTCCCTGCCCCGATCCATTTTAGCAAGTAGGAGCTCTCAGACCCTATTAATGGGCCACTGTATGAAAGGAAGATGTGGTTTGTCTGCCGGAATGATGATGCTGAGGGGTGCTCCAAGTCTAGATGATGAGAGGACTTAACAAGATCAATACCACTTTTGGAGAAGATTACACGCGCTCTTATGCTGTACTGGGCAGCAAATAGACCATTGAAAGTGGATTTGGAAAGCATTTATGGAGCCTTTTAGAGATGGTTAAACATACCAACCCAGAAAAATAAATAGTGGATCACACACCTGGAGCCTACGAACACTTTCTTTTTGTGTCCCTCTTTCTCTTTCTCCCTCCCCTTGCCCACGTTCAGGTTTAGGTAAGTGGGGCTGATAAAATTACTCTTCTGAGAAAAGTGGAAGGAGAGAAGGACACGTCGTGATGTGTGTGCAGACCTAGCTATTCAGAGTGTGTGAAATTTCAGGAGCTCAATTGGACGTGATGCCTCAGTTTCCGGTGGGCAGTGAGTGAGCCCTCCTGATTAATAAGCTGACACGGGTTTTCCGGGAGTCACTTCCACATTTTCGTTAGCTCTGGAAGGTTACTTGAGCAATTCAGTGCATTGGAGCAGTATTTCACATTCTCTAGTGGCTTGAAATAATTAGATTATTTTGTGGAATGAGTAAATGAGACGTTAACTTCGTGGCATGGATCAGTGTGGTAACATGATTTATTTCTTCTAAAGGTGAATGCTCTGGAGTCTCGACCTTACAAATAATTGTTTTGACGCTCTCCCCTTTCTCATTTACAATATGTTTTGGGTCTTTCTGTGAGGGAGGCTGCCCAGTAGAGTGGGAAGAGCATATGGACTTCGGGGCCAGCCAAGTCTTGATTCAATTTATACTAGGATTGTGACCTCGGGCAAATCACTTAACACACCAGATCCCACTTCCTAAAGGGGTGGTAATAGCACTCACCTTACATGGGAGGCAAATGAACTGTCTGTTACTGAAAGCATTTAACACAACTTTTTCCCCACACCGGAAATCCAAATAAACATTAGATTCCTTTAGTCTTCTTCCCCATCATATTACTTCGAAATGATTAATGTTTATACCAAGGATAAACAGTCAGCACATTAATTGGTTATGGTTTTATTCACTTGTTAGGTTAAAAAGAATCTCTGCCTTGATAAAGTGCTTTCAAGAAAATGTCTAGTGAGCCTGTGCTATTGGGTGAGAAGGAAGGTGTTTGAAATGCAACTGCTTCTCTGGAAGTCTATGTTAGCATTTTACTTTATGGGCACTAATGGCCTGACTCCAGGCCCAATCTGTCTCTTTAAACCAGCCAATGGTTACCTTCATATATAAAGTTGAAAGAGAATCTCGATTTGGGAATTGGCTTTGCATTGTCTTCTGCAATGGCATTATGTACAGTGGACAGCCTGCAGACCTTAAAGTATAAAAATGAAAAAAATTCAATAACCAAACAGCATTTGGATGTGAGAGGGCAATTCGTGCTTTGGTCAGTTGGTGATCGACACAGACCTTGCTTTTCACAACTTCGCTTTTCGATACTATCAGGCAACCCAGCCACAACTAGGCCACATGAATTCTGCAGGGTGAGGTGGGGATAGGTGCTCTCAGTCCCTGCTCTAGCATTACAGCATTCGAATTGTTGTTTCGATTTATTTTGAGCCTCGGATCTGCATATCACTTACTCACTGAATTGAACAAATTGAAAGTGATCACATTTAGGAGCTATTGGTGAGAGGCTGGTGCTTCCTCCTCTTTAATAACATCCTGAGAGCTAACTGCATTCATTGATGTTCCTTAAATCCATCCTACCTCCCTCTGCACAAATGAACTCAGTTGGAGGTCGAGTTTATTGGCATTAAAATGAGTATATTTGGCCCACTGTAGCATCTATCTAAATGAACACTGCTTCGGCGCATTGAAACTTAATGATTTACTCTACATCCAGGGGAGACAGGGGATTGCGTGGCATCCGGCGGGGGTGAGGACATAGGAAACGCGTATCTTCCACCGAGAATAGCTGCAAATTGAATTAATTTCTTGAATATGTCATGGAAGGTTATTTTGATATTGGGATGGGGGACTTTAAGAATGTTCTACTGAGGCTGGAAAAGTAAACTAACACCTGGAGCGGTGGAAAAATTCAGGAGGAATGTCCAGGTGAAACTGCTCACATACCCCCTTCATTTCCATGCTCCCTCTTAGGGGACAAGAGACATTACCTATTTAGGTTTTGGCAACTGAGATGAAAATTTCTGAGCTAAAATCATAGAAACCCAAGTTCATTCTCTGTAAATACCAGTGATCAGTCATGGCCAAGCTCGTTCCTTGACCACACATGCCCTCCTGCCACTGTCCCATTTCTCTGATAGTCAGTCTTCTTACCCAAGTTTTTCAGAAAAGCTGTCTCCACACATTGTGTCTATGTCTTCACTTCCCAATCTCGCTTCAGCCTACACAAGTCAAACCTCTGCCTTACCCACTGATTGCACTGGATTTGGTCAAGTTCATGGCTGGCCTCTATGCCAGCAAATCCAGTGGCCAACTGCTCTCTCTTCTCCTCTTGTTTGAACTCTCAACATCTTGGGGGCACTGCTGACTGTTCCCTCCTTCTTGAAACACGCTCCTTTCTTGGTTTCCATGACAATTCTTTTTTCCCGACTCTTCTCTGACCTCACTGGCCATGCCTCCCTGGTCTCCTCGGCTGGCCCTCGCCCACCCAACCTCTAAATCTTGATAGACTTCAAAGCTTGGACTTGGCTCCTCGTATTCTTTGTCTCTCCAGTCTTTCCCTAGCTAATAGTCTAATTTCCTGTATTTAAGTGACCCTTTTACACTGATGCCTCTGATGTTTTTTATCGTCTATCTCAACCTCTCCTCTTGAGGTCTAGACTTATAAATCCAATCGTCTACTTAAAATTGCCACTTGCAGACATTTCACACTCAGTAAGTCCAGAAAGGTACTCTTGATACCTGTTTCCCAACTCCCCAACATCATATCTATCCACAAGTCCTGTCAATCCAAATTCTACAATGTACTTCGCTATGTCCATTGCTATTTTTAGTCATGGACTACAGCCTATTCCATCTGGACTAGTGGAAACACCTCCTATTTGGTCTTTCTTCTTCCAGTCTTTCTCAATATTATAGCCCATTGTTCACACAGCAGCAACTTTCCTGCTCAAAACCTTCCAAGTTTTCACATTGCCTCTAGAATAAAACCCAAGTACCTGTCATGTGTACCAGGCCTGGCTTGCTCTGGCCCTTACCTCTCCAATTATTCTTACCATACTTTCCTCCTTATTCACTGCACTCCAGCCATGCCAGTCTTCTTTAGTCCCTAGAACATATCATACTCGCGAGCACATCAAGGGTTTTGCACGTGCTGTCCCCTTTGCCCAGAATGGCATAACTTAATAGCATTTATTATGGGCCAGGCCAGTTCTAAGTGCTTTTCATGGATTAACACATAAAATTCTCATATTACCCACACAAGATAGGAATTGTTATTCTCCTATTTAATAGAGAAGGAAATTCACTCATATTTAATCACCTGAATGCTTTTTCCCTTTTCATGTGACAGCGCCCTCTTGTGCTTTAGGTCTTAGCTTAAATATCACTCGTCAAGGATGCTCTCCTTGACTCCCCTATCTAAGGTGTTAGTTTCATTCTCAGTCTTTTCTTGGCCTTTATAGCATTCATTATAACTTGCATTTTCTTTGTTTACTTGTATTTTGTATGGACTGAGGTTAGGACTTTTTTACTTACTGCTATATCCCCATGGCTCAGACCAGCACCTGACCCTGAAATCTTTGTTGAATGAATGAATGACCACCTTCCAAGGAGCTTAGTCAATGAACTAGGGAGAGAGAAGGGAAGAGGACAGGAGAATATGTTCTGTGGAGACACTGAATGAATCGTAGATGTGGTGTTCTGGTCCACATGACTCCTTCCATCCCATTCGATTCTTCCTGAAACAACAATAAAACAACATAAACAAAAAGGAGTGAGAAAGAACTTAAGGAGAAGACTGGTTATTCATATATATTTCTCTGATCATAGCCTAAGCCCTAAAGTAACAAATACCTATTGGGTATACAATACACCTATTGGGAGAAATGGCACTGACAGAAGTGTGGAGGAAGGAATTGGGGTGTAAAGGAGTGACTGTATTAGTCTGTCTGGTGCAGAGGGTTGTGGTGTGAGTGCTGTGACAGATGACTTCAGGAAATCGGGCTGCGGCCCTGAATGCCAGCCTGGGAGTGTGGATGCAAATCATGGAAGGGGAAAAGTCATCAAAAATCTTCATTCAAGTAGTTTTGAAATTACTGAGTATCATGAAATCCTCAATATATTACAGACATGAAATCTGTGGTTAAATGTCCTGCTGTTATGCCTGCAGCTTGCATTGAGGGAAATTATAAGAAACATATTTTTCTCCGCACCACTTACTGCCCCCTGTATGAGGACTTCCAGTTTCAGTGCCAGTAAAGCTATCTTAGGTAAAGTTAGCATATTATTATTTTGTAGTGAATTCTGCTTCTGCCTTTGCTAGGGTTAAAAGGAATCTGGACATCAAGTTTAAGCGATTTAAACAACTGTGCAGGTCGGGTTGTCTTGCATTTCTGTCTCCTATCACTCTCTGGCTTCATTACTACTATTACTATTGGTTATTTCTTTATTTGAATGCTATTTTGATTTTATTGTTATGTACTGAACTTATTTTTATTATTTCTCACAAATTCTTTTTGGTACACAGAGGTTACCCTTTGATTAATATATACACACAAAAACAAAGGTTTCATAGGCTTAGAAATGTTTTGGGGTATATTGTTCTTGTCTTCCCTAGTGTAAAGGTGACAGTATTTATTTGATATGAAATTGGTGTATGGGTAATTGATTGTACCTTTTCCTTTAAGCTAATTCCCTTTATCCTTGTGAGTTATTTGGTCCTCAAGAGGATGACACAGGATTAGTGGAGGGGAAACACTGGTTTAGCAATGGCCTTGCCTTAAATTTCCTGGGGCCTGATGTAAAAAGTATTAGAAGCTCCAGGGGAGTTGCTGTCCAACCTTAAAAAATGAATTAAGTTGTGGAGGGAGGCTTGGTCTCAACTTGACTCTCTACCTTCTGATGGGCACTGGTGCAGAGGTGTGACACACCTGGGATGAGCATTTCCCTTTTCCTTACAGCTTTTCAATTTCCCTGCTTCTTTTCCATTTCAAGGAAAGATTAAGTTCTATTTAGAGCAGTGGTTCTCTAAGTGTGGTTCAGGGATCTGTGGGAGGTCCTTAAGATCTCTCAGAGGGTCCATGAGATCAAAACTATGTTCAAAATAATACTAACATTATTTGCTTTTTTCCACTTCCATATTCTCATGGTGTTTTCCATGGTGATAGTGCAAGAGACTAAATGCAGAAGCAGCTATGAGACTCTCATTACTTTCTTTAAGCTGGGCATTAAAGATACTTGAAAAGAAATGTAAAGCAATGCCGTTCTTTTCACTAAAATTATTTTATTTGAAAAATCTAATTTAAAAATGTTATTATGTTAACATGTAGTGAGTTAGTTAGTTATATTTAAAGAATAGATAAATAAATATTTAAAACATTTCCTATTTTTAATTTTGAATATGGCAAATATTGTTATTACTATTAACAGTGTTTACGGAAAAAAGAGACTATATCCAAAAAAGTCCTTTGGGGTCTTCAATAATTTTTGAAGACTGTATAAGAATACAGAGACCCAAGAGTTGGGCAGCCATCACTTCAAAACTGCTAGCATACGACTAGTAACTTTTCCTTTGTGAAGGGAAGGGTAATTGAAGAATTAAGGAATAATATGCAAGTGGTATTGGTGGGAAGGTTAGAGAAGTGGGACTCTCATTAGAGTAGGGCTCTTGGAGGGCAGAGGCTGTGACCTGCCCAAGCCAGCTGGCTCGCCAGTGTCCATGTTATAGCTAGCACACAGGGGCAGTTCAATACGATTTGGATATCGAATGAACTGATGATGAGTAAATAGTAAAACACAATTCATCTAGTGGAAAGTGATTTGACGTGGTATACAGCAAGCAGGGCAAGGGTTACTTTCTAACTGTCTCCAAGGGTCGCGGTCCACTAGCTATTTATTTTATTATTCAGGCGGTCACTCCAAAGTTGCTTGACGGTCCCCTGTTGGACCCCAATTACGTCTTGCCCAGCCCTGCTATACAAGGCCTCATTAGGGCCAGTCCTGCCATCAGCAATTGAGGTGAGTTTTTATTCATTCAATTTTCAATGTATCCATTTATTCAATGGTTATTTATGGAGTACCTATGATGTGAGCTGCTATATATGAGTCACGTTGCATCTTTAATTCTCTCATCTCTAACAAAGAAGGTAGAATAATCTGTAAAAAGCCTTCTAGCAGGGTCTTCCTCTGGAAAAACACAAGAACTCTCTTTTTGTCTCCCTTGGATAAGCTAACACAAGAAGAAAGATAACTTTCCCCAGGCAAAAAGCATTGTCTGCTGTAAGTGCTGCTGCAGAGACTGAAGTGGCAGATGGTTGACTGCCTTGGTGTTTTCCAAAAAGAAATGGTCAAATTTGGAAAGGAAAAAATTTAAAGCATGAAATCAGCTAGCTCAGTGTTATTTCCTAGATTTATTCAGTGTTAGACTCCAGCTGATTAATATCAATTTAGGGGATTTGGAGACCCTGCTAGTTAGTGACTCTGGCGTAGCAGAAAGATGATGATCAAGGTCTTTTGTGTGAGACAGCGAAGTGAGTTGGCGCAGTGAATGTAAGCCAGGAAATGTGTCGTTGCTCCACGTGGGCCACGGAAAGAACGAATGCCCCTTTTCCTTTAGTCATTTGCTCACAGCTTCCACTGTGGTTGGCAAAGTCTTAAGTGTTAAAGTTCCATATGCCTGTCTCACGGAACCTCGTGTGGACAGGTTTGCCCCTGTATGTGTCAGTTTTCATTTGGTTGTGCTGCAGTAACAGGCCACCCTGACATCCAGTGGTTTATGAAAAATTTTATTTCTTGGCTGTGGATTGGGATGGAGCTGCTTCTGTTCTGAATATTTTTTTCCTTTTAGAATCTAGGTTGAAGAAATAGCCACTGTTTGGAATAACTTCTTATGGAATATAAAAAGGAGACGTGGCTGAATCACACAATGGTTCTTAAGTACAATGGGACATGTGTCACTTTGATTCACATTCAGTTGGCCAAAGCAAGTCTCATGCAGCCCGTGGTCAGTGAGGACAGAAAATAGTCTCCTCTCACAGGGAGTTTCGGTAAATCTCTTGGCAATGTGCAAGGATGTATGTTTGTCTTCCTGAAAAGGAGAGTAAACAACTGAGAACAATAATACAATCTAGCACACCATCCTTTTTTTTGCAAGATATTCTCTAAATGAATTGCTTCTCTGTCCAGTTAATTTTACTTTATAATACCTAAGAAAGAAAGAGGCTCTTCCTGGAGTTCATGAACTTAAAAGAATCTAAAAGAGCATAGTTCTGGGGCATTTCTCAGCATTAGCGTTGGGTCTTCATCTTTCTGCCATGAACTTGGAAAAATACAGGAAAATGAAATCACACAGCCCGCCACCAAACAGAAACAAAATAAACGCATACTCACTGAGAACAGTGCTCTTCTTGATCCTGGCAGCCTAAAGGGAGAGAGGCAGTGAGTAAGAGGTCTGGAAGCATGCATCTCCTTCCTCTCTCGTGTCTTCCCTGTGGACACCCCACCTGTCGAATGTCTGAGCCGAGAGTACAGGCAGAGGCGATGCCCTGTCATTGAACTCTGCAAATGAAGAGTTTGTAATGAAAACTGCCTAGAAATGCAAATTGTGCCCCTTATCCCTCCCCCACCCCTCAGCTCTCTCTGCTTCTGCTTCAATTTAGGTCATTAACACTTTGCACCTGGACTGTTACAATAGTCTCCTAATTGGTTTCTCTGCCTTCATACCTACAGCCTCATCGTCTGTTCTCTACAGGAATAATCTTTTTTATAGTATAAACGAAACCATGTGACCACCCTGTAAACACTATTCGCCAGTGCCTGCTTCTTAGAGCCAGAGTTTAATTACCTAAAAAATGGGATAATAATACTTTGTAAGGATGGATATGAGGGTAAAAGGAGGTAAAATATGTAAAGTACCTAACAGTGTCTCAATAAGTGGCCGCTAATGATGAGTATTATGATAAAATTCAGACCCCTTTAGCAAGGCACGCTAGGTCCTCTGGATCCATCTGTTATTATAACAACTTCAGCAGCTGCATTTAGCTCCCCACCCCCACCTCGCCATCCCTTCCTGCACCCTGTGCTTTAGCTTTGCCCAACTTCCCTCACTTCCCTAATGGGCCATCCTGTTCTGCAGCCCATGCCGCCTCCCAGGTGCCACCTCTGGAATGCTTTTCCTCGCTAGTCCACTTGCGTCCCGCTGCTTAGAATGAAGTCACCCACAGTCTGATGTTGTGCCTGACCCTCCGGGAGAATTAACGATTCCCTCCACTGGCACCCCCGAATGGCATCACTTCTAACACTGTGTTGTCCTCTTAGGTTTTCAGGTTTGTCTTTTCTGATGGTGAGTCCTGTGAGGGCGAAGATTCTGTCTTAATTCTCTCTCCATATGGACCACGTTGCTGGGCATGTTCGTAGGTGCCCAACAGATGCTTTTGTTGAATGAATGAATGTGATAAATGGAGAAAAGAAATGATAGACTGCTGGAAGGGGTTGAATAAAAGATAGATGGTGACCAAGCAAAGGCCACACTGAGGTTCTAGGATTTGAAGCTTGGAGCGAGAAAAATGAAAGTAGTTCTATGCATCCTGTCCTGTGGGGTGTGTGTGAGAGCTTTGGGCAAATGTGGCTTTAGTATATCTCTCATTAGGAAGATAAATTTATTATGAAAAAAATCCCAGGTTAAAAAGACCTACAGATGGCCTTTTTCTTGATGTAGTGAGTAGATCTTAATAGGGTTGCTGAGTATCCTAAATCCTGAAATGTCACACTGTTCCTGGGGTTAGCCACCGGCCTTAAACTGCAGAGGCATGCAAGGGTAAGATTAACCAAGTCATTCCGTGTGCCTGCAGCACATACCGTTGTTTAGCTAGAAAAATTAAATTCCCATCTAAGCCTCTCAGTGTGTTTAATAAATGCTTGAGGTGCATAGAGCCGTGTGTGAGGCAGGAAGGGGCCACGGCATTCCCAGGGAGTGGCATGCTTTCAACCTGACTGAGCAATGCCAGCTTTGAACCTGAGATGCGGGTCTGGATACAGGCAAACCTGGCCAACCAGGACGAATGAGAACTTCCTGTTGCACACCTACTATGCGACACAGTGCAGCTCTCAGCACCAGGCGGCCTGCATTGCAGTGCCCGCTCTGCCCTTCGGAAGCCTGGGGCCTGGGGTGTGTTGCTCGTCACTCTCAGCACCCCCGTCTTCTCAGCAGCTGCCATTTAGGGAGAACTCTTTATGTACTAAGCAACCGAGTTGGCTCCAAGCTTATCATGCATTACTTTTTATTATAAAAAAATACATAACAGGAAATTTGCCACTTTAACCCTTTCTAAGTGTACAAGTTGTGGCATTAAGTACATTTATGGAGCCCTCGCTTTAATCGTACGGGTGCGAAGGTGTTATTATTCTTGTCCTTGCACGGATAAGGAGACTGAGGCTCAGAGAAGTCATGAGGATTCTTATAAAACGCTTGGTACCTCTCAGGTGCTACATATTAGGTAGCTGCTGTTATTCTTTTCCTTCCAGGTCACAGTCTAGAAGTTGCTATTCAAACCCTTGGAAAGAGAGAGAAGAGAACAGAAGTTCTAAGTTCGTTCATTTTCCTGATGCGTTAGTCAATGAGGGGAGTGAAAACAGGCAGCACCCTGAGACTCCTGCCTCCCCTGTACCCGGCAGGTGGGCATCCAGACCCCAGCTTCAGTGCTGCTCTCCCAGCCATAGCCCCCGGGGCGGGGGGCCGGGGGTGGAGAGGAAATGAGTTAAGTCTGTCTTCAAACACGTTTGTATTGATTCTGTCAGCTTCTTGCTGCTTGCTGACAGGAGATAGATGGCTCGTAACGCAGCTGGGCACAGCACATTACGTCCCCATCGTGGAGCTCCTAAATCATTTCAAAATTTTAAATTCCCTAATCAATATTTTATGGTGAGCACCAGGCAATGATCAGGCTTGCTTCTCTCCAGGGCGTGTGCTCACACACTGGGACCCAGGGGACAGGAGTGGCTGGAGGGGTCAGCCCCACCGGGGAGGACTGAAGGCTGTGTTTTCCCCAGGGCGGTCATTCCGGGCAGGCCAGGACCAGCAGGGCCTTTGGAAGTCACATGGCCCTGGGGTATCCTTAAAGGCGAAGAAATCTGCAGATGCAGAGATAATGATGCTATTGGTCCTGGGTCACCCAGCTCACAGCCAAACTGAGACCAGAACCCAGGTCTCCGACTGCTCACCCAAAGCTCCTTCCATGAACACATACCTATCAGAGTGCCTGGCTCATAGTAGATGCTCAACAAAATGAGTTCAATGTTGAATGAATGTTAAAACTCGCGAAGAGCCAAAGTCTGGGCCAAATAAGGCTTTATGTTTATTAAGCACTTGCTAAGCACCAGCCTCTGTTCTAAGTTCTATAGCTGTGAAATGTTAATCCCTATCCACCATCTCATGAAGTAGGGACTGTCATTATCCACATTTTACATGTGGCAAAACTGAGGCTCTGAGACACAAGTGACTTGCCCAAGGTCACGGAGTTGACAGGTTAGGACGAACCTGCATCAGAACCCAGGGCTCCAGAGCCTGTGCCTGGACCACTGCGCTTGGCTGGCTCCTCACACAGATAGGGTGTGTTCAGACCTATACTGAATACGCATCCATGTTTCATCACACGGAAAAGACAGAAAGAAGCAAACAGCAACAACAAAAACAAACAGAGGGACTTTGGTTCTGTAATCAGCCAGTGGATCAGATGGTAAGTAACTGGCTGTCCACTCGGAGGCCTCCAGTGATGGTGGGTGAAGAATGATGCTGGGATCGAGGGCCACACTGCAGGGTTTGGGGGACATGGGAGCCAGATGGCAGGCCAGGGTCCTGCTGTGGAGGCTCGTGGCAGGAAGTAGGTGCTCAGCAAAGAGATTCTGATGGTGCTGGACACCCGCAGGTCTGTTTCAGAGCTGACGCCGAAAAAGGAGAAAAATTCTAACTCCTTACACCGGCCCACAAAGCCTTCCTGGCTGGGTCTGCTCCCTCCCTGCCTTTTCTCTGCCCCTGACTTGTGCCACTCACCCCTGCTTGCTGTGCTCCAGGACGTCGGCACTGGGACCTGCCTCACCGTCACTGGGCCTGAAATGCTCCACCAGTGAGTGTCCCACAGCGGGCTCCTTGTTGCAATTATGTCTCAGTCGAAAACGGCGCCTGGGCGAAGAGGCCTTCCCTACTCACCCAGTCGAAGATTCCTTGAGAGCAGGTCCTTCATCCTGAGTGTCTAGGACAGTGCCTGACACAGATAGGCGATGAGCAAAGATTGGCCGAATGAAGGAAGGGACTTAAGGGATGTTTGAAGAGGACCCCTCAGGTGTCAGGCGCAGCACCCTGTAACCAGGAGAGTTGAGTAGCAAGGGAAATTATAAAGCCCCTGCAGAGGGTCAGTGGCCTGTGAGTGACCATCTCCTGGGTTGGGGAATCTTACCTCTCACCTACGAGGGAAGTTCATGCCTCATTTGGGCAGCTCTGACAGCTGCCACGTTCTTCCTTACTTGGCCAGCAAAACTGACTCCTTGTGTCTTCTCCCCTTTGGTCCTGACTCAAATCCTAAGGCCCCCTTGAAACAATGTTCCACCAGCTGACAGCTCCTGAGGCACAGAGCCCCACCGTTCTGGGCCAGAAATCAGGTGGAAAAGCTGTCAGCTCTGAGCTACGGGCGTCGTAGGGTACACAGTGCAGCAGTTTGGGCTGTCAGGAGTCAGCTTGATTTTCCAAGGGAATACGCAGGGAATTCTGGGTCAGTCCTCTTGCAATCCAAGAGCAGGAGGGGGCTTTGCCAAGAGCAGGGAAGGAGAGCCAAGGACCTGGCTGTTTTCCCTGTAAAGGGCCCTATTACAAACGCAGGGCTAGGAGGCAGGCTGCCTGCCACTTCCATGGTGTTCGATAGGTGGCAAAGCCCTTTCAGGCATGTGATTTGACGCTCTCATCAGTCTTAGAAGATCCCCGAGGCAGGTAGCACTACCTCTGGAGAAGAAAGGACTCGCCTAAGACACTCTGCCTGTGACTTCAGGTCCGTCTGTGATTGTGCTTCTCAAACCTGAGTGGGCGCAAGAAGCACCTAGAAAGTTTTCTGAAAGACAGAGGCCCAGAAATTCTGATTCTTCGGGTGTGGGGTGCGGCCTGAGAATGCGCGAGCTCCCTCTCACCCCCATGCGCTTCCCCTCACTGCTTTCCCCACTAGCCTGTGGGAGTTTCCTGCTTTCTGATCTTTTGAACAGAGCGAGAGTTATTAAACTCTCAAAATGGGAAGGTTAGCAAGTTCAAGAGTAACTCCTCCCACAGGTGTTTGCATTTAAAAGAGGACTAAGACAGGAGGCAAGGATTGACCAATCGGAGTCACCTCTAGAAGCCGAATTTCCAGCTTTGGGATGTGCAGGCAGGAGTGACAAGGGTCTTCCTCTCCGGCTGCCCTGTCCGTTCCCTTCGCAGCCCCAAGCACAACTGGTGTTCAGTAATTACTGCCTGTTTCATGGACTATCAGCTCCGTGGGGAAGAGACACTTCATCTGTTCTGCTCTTACCGTTGTCCCAAACCAAGACGTGGTGGTTTGAAGCTTAGTTATAACTTAGACGTGCAGAATGACATGTTGTTTTTCCATGACTGGCTCTGGCCACGATTTTTTGCTCTTGTGGAAAGACTTATTCTTGATGATTAAAGGTAGCTTAGTCAAATTCTGGCTCAATTTGTAGTCTCTTTTCACTAATTACTCAGACAATTAAAACTCAGTGATTTGAAAATTCAAACTTCATATCAGGACCATTGTCCCTTATCAAGGATTATTCTCTCCTACTTGGGATGGCCCCTGCCTTCAGGAAGGAGCTATGGAATCATGGCAATGAGAGAGGGTTTACATTCTGGTTTCCAGTCCTGGCTGGGCTCTGGGGCCTACCCAGTTTGGGGGTATCCCCCTCTGTTCTCACTGCATTGATAGCCTCTGTATCTGCAGCTGGTGTAATGGATGGTCTGTCCTCTTGGTTAAGTCCAAGTGATCCTGCCCACTGCCTAACCAACTTGTGTCTTGACTCAGTTCTTGCTAGCTGCAATCATCTTCAGAAATGTCTAGGGTTGAAGTGTGTGTGTGTGTGTGTGTGTGTGTGTGTGTGTGTGTGGTGGGGAAGAGAGTGAGGGGTGAAGGAATGATACGCTCACCTGAAGAGGTGACCACCTGGAGAGGTGCCCTGGAGGGGACAGGCTGGATCCTCTCAGGGCATTTGCCTACATGTCCCTCTCTTCTCTGTGATTTTCCTTGAGCTCCTCTTCCTCCAGTAGAGGTTAACTGTCCCCACTTCATATCCTGCATCCTCTAGGGAGTTCACAAAAGACTCTCTCATTTTCTCAAGTGCCTGGTTCTCGCACTAGAAAACCAGCGCTCTCAAGCTTATTACCTTTTCTTGAGTTTAAAAAATTAAACTTGAATATAAAAGCCTCCTTCTTCTTGGAAAACTTGATTCCTTGTTCTCTCCCACGGTACCACACCCCAACACCATGGATACCTCTGACTCTGAGGGTGGAAGGCTGGTGGGCAACACAAGTTACCAAATTACTGGGAATAAAATGTACATAGAAAAATGTCTCACAACGTTATTCTGCTTGACTATAGGCACAATGATACATGGTAATGTAACAGACAATGGTAGTGTGGACTCAGAGTAAATTCTAGGTTAAAATTAGGGCTCGTTTTGAGGCTGTTAGAGCCTTGGAATGTTGAGTAAATGGGGACTAATTGAAAACTCTGAGGTGCCACAAACAGAGTAAGGTGGTGACAATTATGACAATAGCATTTCCTGGACACGTATTTTTCCAACTATTTTATAATTTATCACTTTATTAGGCAATACATTGTGTGAGGCGTAGTTCTATGTTTCTATGTGATGGGACAAACTCTATTACATTGCCTCATTATGAATTACCCTCCTCCAGCCCACCAAAACTAATCTTGCTTTTGGGGGTAGAGAAAGGCAGAGGACCCACGGGGGGAGCCAGGGAGCCAGCAGGTGGCTCCTGGCCACCAGATCAAAGTGTCACCAAGCCTGGGTCCTCTTCACGTCCCATGAAGGAGTATGCAGCCCTCACTCCCTTTGTGTTGCTGGCATTGCAGATGAGCATCACGACTACCATCTTCTAAGGGATTACCAGGTGGCAGGCACTGTGCTAATCTCAAGTGTACATTATCTTGTGGATATCTCAGAATTCTGTGACATAGACTTTAGTTTTCCCATTTTACAGATGAGGAAACAGGTTCAGGGAGATTAAGTGACTTTCCCCAGGCTCCTGTGTCACACATGCTGGGTCAGACCAGGATAGAAATGCAGGGTCTTAAGTCCTATGTTAAACATTTGTATTATTGTGCAAGTGGGCTGCGGGAAGTGTAGCATCAGTGTCTCCTGGGAGCTTAAAGAAATGCAGAGTCTCGGGCTCCCTCCTGAATTTGCTGAATCAGCACATACACTTTAATGAGTGAATTATACACACATGAAAGTTTAGAAGCTCTGCTTTAAATTACACTCACTCATCCCCTACCTTCTGTCTTTGTGTCAGGTATCCATTCTGCCCTGACCTCTTTGCCTTCTGTCCTCTTCTCCATCCCTCCCTTCTCTCTCAGGAAGATGGCAGCTGGGCATTGTTTGGTTTTAAAGACCTGCTCTGCTCCATGATGACAACAGGCTCACACTTAAAGGTCTTGACAAGTTTTGCATTGCACTTCAGCTTGGCACTTGAAGTTTTTCAAAGGAATGGTTTCTTAGGGGAGTGTTGGCATGAAGGAGTAAGACAGCTTTTCCTTGGTGACATCCTGTCCCTGAAAGCTGACTGTGGCCTTCATATCTGTTACTCCCCAGCTGTGTTGATCAGATCGCTGTGATCCTGTTATGCTCACTGAGAGCCCATCACTGAAGTTTGAACGTCACACCACCTGGCTCTCCACATGGGGTAGAGCAGTCTGCCTGCACCTCCAGGGAGGTTGTCACTCCTCTCGTGCGCATGCTCCCTGTAGTCTATGTAGGAGAGAGAAAGGTACTCAATGCCTATTGGCTGTTATCATCAGCTGCTGATTGACACGAAGCATCACTGTACGACAAATAATCCAGGCCAGGGTGGTTTATACTGGATTCGAGCAAACCGAACTAAAAATGAGGAGCCGCAGGCAGCTGAGACATAGGCTTTTTAATCAGGGGCTACAGCATCAGCAAGTGTGGGGTCCCGGAGTCTCTCCTCCAGAGAGTTCCATCCCCTTGTATAGGCAGGGGAACGAAGGTGGCAGGCTGCCAAGTGTGAGCTCATAGGGTACATAAACAACAACATGCTGCCTCCAGGATAAGTGCAAGTCCTGGTTACATAAGTGGCACTGTGTCACCTTCTGGTGGAAGCTTGGCGAGAGAGCCTGAGCAACTCCTTTCCCTACAATCATCCTAACAGTTACTTTTAATTTAGCACCTTCTGTATGCCAGGCACTGTGCTAGGCTTCATGACGTTCATATTACAGACTGATTCAGCACTTGGGGGGCAGGGCTGGAGCTTTTGTGCTTCTCACAAGTGTCCAGGTGATGCTGCTGGTGCAGACCATACTTTGAGAACCACTGCCATAGTCAACTGGGGAAGCTGGGGAGTGTGGGAAGCAAAGCACCGTTGTTCCCATCCCCTCTGCCCTGTGGCTGCTGTCATGACAATGCTGAGGTAGTCCCTGTGACACACTTATTGTTTCTTGGCTATTAATTCACAGGAGAACAGAGGTTGGTTATTTGCATCTGTTTCTATTCTGGGTTTTGTTTAGGCTGGTCCACTGCACTTACCTCATGAGGGTCACCTGCTGAGGATTTAAAAAGCATTCAATAACAAAAGCAAAGGCCTGGAAACTAAAATCATGTTGAATCTGGGCATTTCCTAGGACCTAGTAATCCAGTTCAGAGAATGGAAAAGCCTTGACTCATCTATCCCATTGGATGGCTCATCTGAAATTTATAAAATTTATAAAATGAGATTCGCCATTGCCTTTGTCTAGAATTCTTTCCTTGTTGCGCATACCCAAGTTCCAAAAAGATTCAACTTTGAAATTTCATCATGGGATATCAATCATGTTGGGGTGGACAGCTAGGGGTCTAGCTGCATGGAAACTCAGTAGGGATTCTGGCAGAGAGGGTCATGACGTATGGAGCACTGGGACCAGGAGCTAAGATCATTGAGTTAGATAGAGCTGGTTATGAATGCTGCCTCTGCCATTTAACAGCTGAGGGTTCATGGGCATATCACTTAACCTGTCTGGGCCTCATTGGCTCCAGAATCAAGGCTGATATAAAAATTATTTAGCCAACAGATATGGCATGGGCATGCACCAGTCAGAATGGAAGGAGGCCAAATCAGGAGCAGTGCCAGCTGTCAACAAGCCAGAGTGGGTGTGGAAGGCTGGCTTGCATTTTTAAATAAAATGTGAGTCCCATCTGGTGGTTTGTCCCTGTGTGGGAGAAATGGGTTTTACTAAGTGAGAAGGAGAGAGAGAGAGAGAGAGAGAGAGAGAGAGAGAGTGTGTGTGTGTGTGTGTGTGTGAAGCTCTCCTAGGAATGAGGCCACACATACTCTCTGGCTATTTCAGGGCCTGGAGGGACACCTCATTTGAAGGCCTTGGAGCATGGCCAACTTGGCATGTCCCACACCCTTCCCACATTCTAGTAGCCAGTGATGTGAAGCCAAGAATGAGGGAGGGTCCCATTGTTGATTCTTACTCTGCTATCTTTGAGGAGAGGCAATTATTGCCCATTATTATTGCCTGAGATATTAAAAAGTACAAAAGATGGTGCCAATGCCTCTTCATCCAGATACAGTTGTGTGGGGGGGGGGCGGTCCCTGAATACTCTTTGCACCACCATACAGACATTGGCTGCTCTGGGTTACCTTTTCTGGGACAGATGAGCTACTTACTATGCTGGGAGTGTAAGTAAAATAATAGTACTGTTGAGTTCTAGCAAGCAGGTTGGAGGCCTTCCTGTTTGGTGCCTCGAAGGAGAGTTTCAAGATTGGTGGCAGTTGTGCAAATAGCGTGGGCAGCCTCAGAAGCCAGGGCATGGCTGGCAGTGGGGTCAGTGTCCGTGAGGATTAGGGAGAATGACCATGAGCCAGATGCACATCTCAATGTTCTCCTCAAGTTCAGAGGTGGCCTCAGCAGCTCTTTCAGAGGCAGGTGGCTGCCATGAGGGAGCAAGTGGGAGGAGGAGCTTCTTGGGTCCAGCTCTAGGGAACACTAGTGATTCAGGGTGCTGCAGCTGCCCCCCAGAGAACCTGGGGGTGGGGCTTGGGCCTAGCCACAAGCAGGTAGAGATGCACAGCCACGAACTTTTATGTCCCTGTGCTCTTCTAGAGCTGCCAATGTCCAGGAAGCCACCACTGACTTCTCTGCCCCTTTGGACTGACACCCTGTGCTGTTCCCCACAGTTAGCTCAGACACTGTGGTCCTTATCTTACTCTCGAGTTGTTTTATGAATTGGCCACTTCCTGTTCTCTGAAATTCTTTGGTATCTTGAATAATGAGATTTGCCCTTTCAATGATTCTCTTACCAAGAACAGCTTTCCTTTGATTTCTCTTTCTTCTACTTGCATCTTTGATTTTGGTGTCCACTCTCGTCCTCACTCTAGGTATCCAGGTCATCACTCAAGAGTTCAGTGGCTCCTGCATGGTGCATGGACGAGCCCTGCATCTCTGTCTTCAGCCTGGAACTCTTTCTTCAATGTTTGAATACCTTCTGGTTATTTCCTTTTTGGTTCCTGCCCAGATTATTGCACTAACCTACTCCTAACTTGGGTCTAGCTCCAGGTTCACTGCCTCCAATCCAAACTCCTGCTCCCAGGTGTTTTCTTCTAAATCACCCATGAGATCAAGTCCCTGGGCAACGTCAATGACTCACCAATACCGGAAAGGTAACTGCCTACTGTGGTTTAAAAGAATCATGGTGCTTGGGGTCTGCTTCCTTTCCGGCCTCACTTCTTTTTCCTCTCCCACCATATCTCACACTCTGGCTTAACTGAACTTGTTTCAGTTTCTCAAATATGATGTGTGCTTCCACCTCTCCACGCCCTTGGACATGCTGTTATCTTTTTCTGGAATGCGTCTCTTCTTCTATCTGCTGGTGACCTCTTTTTCTTTTTAGACTTGGCAGTAGAAGCGTCTCCTCTGTGAAGTGGTACCTGACACCCAGGGCTGGCTTCATAGATGTTTGACCTGTGCAGTCACCCAGCACCCCACGCTCCCAAGGTCCCTGCATTTACTTTAATGCTTTGTTGTCACCACCTAAAATCTTCCACCTTTTTTTTTTCCTAACAAAGGGCCCTGCATTTTTATTTTGTACTGAGGCCCATAAATTATGTATCTGATTCTACTGACACCCCCACAGCAACCTACACAGAGCACAGTCATGTCACTGAGGCGGTTGGATAGCCGTGGTTATTCTCTGCCTGTCTCACCTACTGGCTGTGGGCGCCGTGAGGGCAGGGACTGTGTCTCCATCTCTGTTGCCCAGCACCCAGCGCAGTGAAGGACACATAGTAGGGAAAATAAATGCTCCCCAAGAGAATAAATTCATGTCCAAGGGCCCTTTCCCTTCGGCTGTGAGGGCGGCCTTTCCTCTTTGAAAACATGGTGTTCCCCTGTGAAAAGCAGGCACCAGAAACTGTGAGCTCTGGTTTTCCTCAATTTTTGAAAAACTTGGTTTTATGACCGAACCTAACTCTACTCACTCTCGCGGACCCTCAGTAAAATGAAGGGGATGACTGAGTGGACCGGCATGAGAGGCGTTGCTGGGCTGTGACTCTCCAAGCCCCTCTGCCTCCAGCTCCTTCTCTAGGTTCTGGGTCTCTCCTTCAGGACCCTCAAGAATCCCCCTTCATTCTCTTTTCTTCCCTCACCTTCCCCCTCACTTCACCTCTTCTGTTTTTCATCAGGAAAAGCAAAGCCAGACTCTTCACTCAATGAAAGCAGAATTTGTTGACATTTGGGGTGAAAATGAAGAGAAAAGTCAAAGATCCTTCAAAATCTTGGTGTTGGAGGATTTGAAAGATGTGAATGCTGGAAATGTTGACAGGTCTGGTGGTAGGCTTCCTTCTGATCTCTAGGCCCATTATGTGCTCTCAGAAAAGAAAGCAGCTCCCTTTGCAGGGCCTTGGGCAGAACAAATTTGCTGTTCCACATTCTTGCCTGTCCCCCACCACCCAGCCACCCCTACTGCTCTGCTGCTGTAGTTCTCAGACCCGTCCTAACTCAGGGTGCTCCGGGGCGGGGGCAGGGTGTGGGTAGGAAGAGAATGAGTTGGGAGGAGATCAAAGAGGAGGACCAGGTAGATGGGGCTCTGGGACCCCTCTCCCACCATGCCCACTGTTTTTCCGTACCAGGGCTCTGTGTAAGATTTCACTGGGAGAGAGGGTGGCGGTGCTAAATTATGCATGGAAGCCTCTGCCTGCTGACCCGGGTCAGAGCCCCACCTGGGTGTGGGGCCCTAGCCTGTTGTTCTGAGTCTGCATGACTCCTATCAATGAAAAGGAATACAAGTTCTTAATACTTCCTGGTCCTACTCTCAGGCAAATGATTATGCAGAAGCAGGGCTCCTGGGCTGGCCTCCTCACCATTTCTCCATGGCTACTGGCTGGTTTTGGCTGGGGCTCACATGCCTTGGGACACTGCCCCACATGGGACATGGCCACGGAACCCACTTACACATCTGAGGGACTGGGAACGTGTCACAAGACCCCTCACAGCAGGACAGGGGGCAGGGGAGCTCTGCTGGCTCTGGATACCCCCAGATCCACTAGCATTTTAATTTTCTTCCCAGAGGAAAAAAACAGAGGTCTGTCCAGCTTTGGGAAACTATGGGGCAGAGGAAGGCACATGGTGTAGAGCAGAGGCAGTCATTTCCTTCTAATTGGGGAATGAAAAGTCCTAACTTGTTTGGGTAGCAAGGTCCCTTACTCACTTCACATCTACCCCACACACAAGCCAGAGAAAAACCCAGAAACAAAATAAGGAACTGGGCAAGTTACCTACCACGCAGGAACGTTGGGAGGGGACAAAAGCTTCTGATAGAGTACATAAGTCCTCACTTAATGGCATTCATAAGTTCTTGGAACTGCTGCAAATTGATGTATAATGAAACCCAGTTTACCATAGGCTAATTGACAAAAACAAGAGTTACATTCCTATAGCATCTTGTCAATATTACAACAAAATGACACTGAGGAAAGCGATATTACTGGAAGACATGCAATTAGTTCAAAGTTACATTAACAGGAGAAATACAGTATGTGTCTCTTCAGGAGACCCGCTGATGGGTTTTGGCAGGAAAGTAATGCTTGTAGTTTGCGATGTGTCTGATATATTCGAATATTTGGGGAAATAGCAAACTACACACTGGAACAATAGACCCTAAGATCCTCCCTGCCCCACATGGACCCAGAGTCCCAAGCACATTTCCAGAAGCAGAAACTGAGGACAGAGTAGATACTCCCATGGACTCACCACAGGGAGCAGAGCCTGAGCCACTTGTGAGACACCAGGAGGGTGGGGGCGGGGCCCTATGATCCAAGGAGAGAGGGTCCTGAATGGTGGGGGAAGAGAGCAAGGAAGGACTGGGAACTTCAGGAAGGGGTTAACAGAGATGGGGCTGAACTCAAAGGAAGGAAATGGTGCTTAGGGCAAAGGGCTTGGTCCTGCAGAAGATTCCTCTGGGTTCCCGGGAGTGTCCGGCATTGGTGGGAGTTCACCTCCGAGAAGGGAGGATGTCTCGAGGTGGCCAGGGATGCCTCCTGTAACATGCAGTATTTGTGCTGAATCCTGAAGGCTCAGAAGATTGTCATAGACAGGTAAGGACATTCCAGGCACGACACTACTATGGCTAAGACGGCATGTTTCTGTCCTCGCCTCTCCTTCATCCTCCTGTCTCTTATACACTCCCTGTGACCCCCACAGGGCTGCTGAGCCCAGACATTTCACAGGAACCTGACCGGGGCCCTGGCCCCCTCTCCCATCAACAAGGCTGAAGCATTTACTCAAGACTGGGGCTGGCCCTTTCTGGGGTTTGCAGGAAACATGAGCAGGCCTTGCCCTGCCTTGAAAGTCTAAGCAACGGAAGGAGTTTTTCCCACTTCCCGTTGTGACACAATCTGGTCGGTGGGGAAGTGGGAGCCTGTTGACTTTCACGGCCCAGCTGCTCCTGTCTTCCGGACCGCAGTCAGCGTGTCTCCCGGGCGGAGGGGTGAACAGTCCCAAGTTCTCACGGGAGTCCTCCAGGGTGCCACGGAAGAGCAGTGCGCCATGCCAAGGTGCCCCTGGGGGCCTCTGTGTTTCCGCCCGGAAACGGCAGCTGGGAACCAGCAGGCCAGGCTGTGCTGGAAGCCATTTCCGGAATGTCAGCATTTGCCGATAGGCGTACATTCCACATTCCTCATGCGTTCTTAAGGAATAGCGTTTATTTGCGCTTCTCACTGCCTCACTTCACTTAGCCCAGCTTCCCCTTTCCAATCTTCAGAAACACCCATTTTTTTTTCTGATCTCACACACGGCCCTGCCTGCTTTCCCCCACGCTCCACCCTCTCCCACCTCCTCTGATCCCTGTGCCAGCTTTGCCCTCTGACAGGAAGGGGCGAGCTCCTCGGACTGCCAGGGTTTCTCAGACGTGGCTATCAAATCTGCTCTCGGCTCTTGGGTTTCTATCGCCTAATTACCTTCTAACGCCTCACCTTTCTCTCCTGTCTACCTTTGGAATCCCGTCCCCACTTCCAGCCTTGTAGAGGAGGCCATCTCACAAAATTAATTGCCAAGCCATGGAAAATGTAAATGTAGTAGGAAGTATGATCAATTCCTCTTCTAAAACTAAAGTATGGTTAAAAATGGCTTACTCACTCTCAGCTCTGTCCTTTCCCCGATTAAGAGCCGAGATGCTCTAGTTTCTTGGGCCTCGTGGTCAATACCAAGCGGCCTAACCTCACCAGTGTTTACGTTTGAGGTTTGACTATATAGCAGTGAGTATGATTTTTTTTTTACATAAATATACCAGAATTTTGTGAAATGAAAACGTATCCTCTTCAAAATTGTCAACTTATTTCACCCATGCCAGTTGTGTGTTTAGAATTGATGATGCAAAGATTCTCTATCAAAATTTCATCTGGTCTGTTCATAGACAATTGAAATATGTCCAAAAGTTCAGTATTTCAGCCTCTAAGTTATATTTGCAAATTATCCCGGAAGTGGCTTAACGAGTCTGTCAGATCATGTGTCTGATTTTTAGCTGTGGAAAGTATCACAGTAGCATCCATCCCCTCCTGCCTGGGGTGTGGCCATTAGGTAAAGACATCAGTCAAACTTCAGGATCAGTGTGTACGTACAAGAAACCACATTCATCTCTCCACTGTCACCCTCATATTAGCCCAAAACGTTTCTGCCCATCTGACTGCAATGACTTTTGACCGTTTCGTGCTTAGAGATGAAACTTTTCTCTAACTGGAGGTACTCAACGAACAACTATAGGCTTTGAATGGGATTCCTAGAGAGGCACTCCAACGGGTTCTTAACAATTGTACACCACCCCAAAAGAGACTATGTCTTGAGGGGTCCACTTTGAAGGAGACAGCTGTTGGGTCGGGGCAGAAGGGGAAGCTTCCTCTGACTTTGTGCCCCTGTCAGAAGGGCAGTCCTCTAGAATAACCATTCCTCCACTCCTCCCAGGGGCAAACAGCAACTGAGTCTGATGGTGAGTGACAGAGGAGGAATAGGGGGCTCAGTCTCTCCTGGGCTCCACTTTGTGATGTGCTGGCCTACAGCTCTCTTGGCCTTTAAGTGAGAGGCCTGCCCTGGAGAGGTCTGCGCGGGTGGGTCTGGCTGCCTTAGAGGTCAAGTTAACAGCAAGCCCTCTTGGCCGCAGACCTAAAACCTCACGGTCAATAATGTTGGCAATATTTTGAATTCTGTCTATAGGACTCCTGAGTCTCTGTCTCATTTGGTTTTGAGTTCCAGGGTGTTATTTATTAGCCCCTCAAAACACTAGCAACAGTGTCCATTTGGATACATGAATTTCTGCTGCCTTTGTTATGAGACCAGCTTCCGTGCATTATAGTTACGTCTGACACGGTCAGAAGTAAGGAGGCATGAGACAGGAAGCCCCCCTTTAATTTCTTCGCTTTAAAAAATTCCTCTGGACAATATGAAAAAAGAGAAAAATGCCCATTTCCTGCTTGGGGAAGGGGGTTGTGAGCAGCTCTTCTTGCCCCTTGTAGAAGAGGGCGGTTTCCTCACGGTGGGTCGTTCGTATCAGTGTGATGAGGAACAACGTTTGCTGTGACTCTCGTTTCTTCCTGGAGTGTAAGCCCCGGGGCCAGGACCGGTCCGATGCGATCATGCCTCCGTTCGCTGCGGGGTCTGCTGCAATTTCTCTTTGCCTCCTCACAGAGGCTCAGGTGTGGGCGTTAGAGAAACCGAAGTGAAGGTATTCTGGAGAGAGGCCAGAGGGCCTGCCCTGCAGAGGACCGGGGTCACTGCTGAACTATAGGAAGACTCAGTTTTCTTCCTGGTCCCATTGGGCCCTTCCAAGCCCCTAAATAGGGAGGACTCAGCCTCCTTGTTCTTGGGAGCAAGGAGAACAAGGTTCTCACCTCCCCCTGCTGGGGTGCAAGTGTGTGTGTGTGGGGGGGCATCTGTGCACATCGAGCTCTGCTAGGATCTGCGTGTTCAGAACGGGGCACTCTGAAGTTGGGTCTGCAGACTCTCAGTGGGCCCCAGGGGAGAACATCACACCAGCTTCTGCCAGAGTCCCTGAGACTTCCTCCATGTTCTTCCTGGTGCCTACAGGCTCCCACAGCTCCTTTGCTCACGAAATAGAGGGAAGATGGAGATGGAGGAGTTCCCTGGTGGTGTAGTGGCTAAAGCCTGGGTTCGATTCCCAGCCAGGGAACTACCCACATATTAAAAAAAAAAAAAAAGATGGCAATGAAAGTGCAGGACAGTGTGCAGACAAACCACTATCTTTCCAGAATTCTCTTGACTCTAGCCTATCCCAACCAGGTATCAATCCCTTGTCTGTCCCCAAGAAGCAAATCCTATCATGATTTATAGTAATTACCTTGGAATTCCCAAGCACTTGAGAGTGTGTTTGACCCCAGTGGAGAAATAAAACAAGTGCTTCAGCAAGGGCTGTTTTGATTGACATTCAACATGCTCTGATCCTCCTAGCCTGGGCCGGGCGTTTCTCCAGGCTTCTCTCTTGCCTTGGAGGTGGTGAGGATCCCTTCCTACTGACTCCAACTAAAGTTTCCTTCAGGCTTTCTCTATCCAACTCAGCATTTTTGATGTCCTTGCCTCTGGTCTCTTTGGTCTCTGGACTTGGGTTTGAATCTCATCTTTTGGGGGACTTTGTCTTGATTTCCCCTTTAGATCTTGTCTACAGTAGGATGTGTTCTTTATGAAACCCCATTCCAGCCCTGGAGTCTTGGCTGAGGACCTGGCTGGGGCCAGCTGTGCCCTCTGGGTGGTGGCAATCAGACAGGTATCTGATGTCAAATAGGACAGGACCTGGGAGCTGATTCTGGGGCATCGTGGATAATAAATGGAGTCTTTTTATTAGAAAGCTGGAGACATTTCCGGAGCGGGGGTGGCAGTGCTGGTTTTTGGATACCCCAAGGCGTCTCCAGTGTTTTTATAGCTTTCATGAAGTTCACATACACTGCTCAAAACAAAGTTGCCTTTACTTTTATTTTATTGAGAACAGAACAATAAGCCATAAAACAGGCGAGCAGGAAAAAAGTGGAGTTGTCAAACAAATTGGAGACCGCTTTTCTAAGATTTCTTTCTGTCCCTATATCTATACATGTGCAAATTAGACCAAAAGAAGCTTAAGTAGAGAAAAAGAATTTTAATAGCAGAGACGTCTTGCCTCTTGTGTTTTATTTTCTCCTTCCTCAAATACCAAAATCAGACCCATAAGTCTGAATGTTTAATTTCTGTTTCTGAGACACAGAAAGGAATTTAGAGTTTTTTGAGCTGTAAGAAAATTCAAAGTAATTTGACTCAAAACCCTTGCTCTGTGCATGAGGCAACCAAGAACCAAGTTAGTGAGGTAAGCCAGCCAAAGCTGCACAGTCATTTGATGGCAGCCATGAACTTGACGCCAATCTCCTGACCACCCAGTTCGACCTCTGTCCACTCATGTTTCTTCATGACCAGAGGAAGGGAAAAAGTCTGGACAAGTGGGAAAGATGGCATCTCAATGGCCCTGCTCTCAAGTGGACACTGAGGATGTAGAGCTGAAGCTGAGAGACAGGGAGGCGAAGGGAGTTTGTTAAGGTGTGGTATGGTGCCTACAAAAGTCAAGTGGAGGTCAGCCGGTTGAGAAAAATGCAGCATTCATATCTAGGTGTCCACCAGATTTCCCTAAATTTTGCAACATAAGGTGTGTAAGTCATGTGTTTAAAGCAGTATCCAAAAATCTCACAGAAGCGGTTATGAAATATTTTGTTTTACTGGCAATGGGACAAAAAATAATTGGGCATTAAATCAAAGAAATGGGGAAAAGGGAGCTGCAAATCAAGGGAAATGGTGGAAAATTAGGTCTTAGTGGAGAGAAATGTATACATATGAACTGCCTGATGTTTTAGGGGAAGAAATAGAGTCACGTAAATCTCCCCTTTCGCCCTTTAAACTCGAGGGCTGAGTCCTGCTTGCCTGACTGCCAGTGTCTGGGGAGACAGCCATTTTTGGGGGGAGGGAGAATTGGCTTCTCCTCTGTCCCCTATTGTCAGAAATGGGATGTGATGATTTAGATGGCACTGTTTTGGACAGGAATTTAAGGTCCATTCTGTGATCATTTTCCTAGGACTGTTAAAACGTCCACATTTCTCTTGCCTTTGACTGGCAGAGGGTAATGATTAGACCCAGAGAGGGGAGCATGTAAAGCCCTTTTCTGGACGGCCAAGGGCCTGGCAGACATGCCACCTAGGTCCATTAAATCCCACCAAAAATGTGCCTTACTATCTGTCTAATGTATATATAAGTATATATGTGTAAGTACACACACACACGGGGTGTCAAAAAATCTAGACACATTTTAAGTGGTATTATCTATGTATAACTTTTCCAAGTTGAATTGAATTTTGGTAGCATTGTGTAGTCTGATGTTCACTCAAAAGATGGCATTCATCAAGTGAATGCTAACGTCACCACGCGACAGGCAGGACCGTCAAAGAAAGTGGCGGAATCTTTGGAGGAGCACAAGACCATTCTAAAGTGATATTTGAAATTCGAGAACATTGTTTAAGTTTCTCTCATGTTCTCTTGACGTAACTTCTCTTGACTTCTACCTATGGGGGACCTTAAAGGATGTGATGTATCATAGAAAACTGGCTACACTGGTGGCACTTCGGGAAGAAATTGAAATAGCATGCGCAGTGATCCAAGTGGCCACTTTGGTCAGTGTTGCTCAAGCAGCAGTTCGCTGTAATCAGAGGTGTCTGGACACTGATGGTAACCACTTTGAGCACCTCTTGTAATTGCAGAAGTCAAACGTGACTTGTATTCACCTTCTGTTATAAGTATATTTTGAGTGTTACAATTTTAATACAGTTTTTTTTCCTTTCTTAAAACGTGTATACCTTTTTTGGCAAGGTGTGTGTGTAATTTGTATAAATTTTAAATAAATAATAAACAGTTTTTTAATTGCATTACCTCTCTTTTTCTTGCCAGTTAAAGTGAACCTGCAAAGCTGCTTAACACACAAAAAGCTAAACAGACATCAACTCTTGTTAGATGTGGTACCAGCCATTATACTGATGTTTTCCATAGCTGCAAGGAATAATCACAGGTAATCATCACAAAAGGATCACACCCATATAAATAACATAAAAATAGCAAAGTACGCCAAGTGGAACTACTGAGAAAGAAGAAAACCACTCTAAAATGGATAGCTCTGAGTTGTCACTTAGGGGTACAGGAAAGAAAAGGCTGAGGAATCAGTGCTCGCTTTTGAAAGAGCCCAGATCTCCTTTGTTTGATTAGGGACTTCAGACTGGAGAAGTGATTGAGTGAGTGGCCCTGGGATGTAGGTAGCCTTTTAATCCCTTGCCCTTGATGATATTTATTTGTCACAGAGCAGCCTTTAACTCATAGTGCCTAAGTGTGAATTAGGCCATTGAATCTTTGCAGAGACAGAGTATCTGCAGGGTTGGGAGAAACGACTCAAAGCTTCAACAGAGTTTGGGTTAGTCCTGAGGAAGAGCGTCTTAAGAGAAGGCTCTGTGGTGACTTGATGACTGAGGAAACAATGAGTCCGTTTGCCTTAACATCTTGAATTTGAAAATTGGGTCTTTTGAATGATTTAGGCCAGGTCTAGAGTGGTAGTATGGACAAGATGGCAACTGGGACTTCCCCTCGTCTTGGTTTTTGTTATGTCTTCTGGCATTCTGGGGTCATCAAAGAAACAGCTGTGAACTACTGTCCTTGGCTGGTGTTCTGTGGGCCGGATGTGACGAAGAGAAACCCACGTGGCTTCTCGGTGATGTTGCAGTCTCGGTGGGAGGAAGGTTAGCACGACGAGCCTGCAGGAAGGCAGGGGACGCAGGGGCAGGACAGAGCCCTGCTCCACGGTGCCTGCTCACAGTGAGGCTCCCACACATGTGACCCGGGTGGACAATCTCCAGTGCTGGGAACCCGCAGGAGGCCTGACTTGTTGGGGCGATATCCTACTCTGCAAAAACTCCCATGAAAATGCCAGGGAAGGGCTTCATTCACCCACATGTTTTGGCTGAGACCCCTCTCCCCCCCGGCTACAGCTGGCTGCATTCTAAGGTTCCATTCTACGGTTACCTAGCTTGGTCAGATGGAAACTCTTCATCTGTGCCACATACCAGATTATCCTTTGGTTCCTTCTGGTGTGGGACACACCAGGAACAAGGGTGTGAGGCACAGACTTAGGCAGGAAGAGGTATTTGTCTTTTTACCTTGATGTCAAGGTTTAATGAAGGGATGGGGGTTTGAAGTCATTTATGAAGCAAGAAAGATACTTGCTCTGGAGAAGCTCTGGGACCAAAGGGAACAGCCTGTGTAGAGAATGAAGGTGTTGACATCATTGTGTTATCTTAGAAGCAGACCTTCAGTGACAGGATGGGCAGGCTAAAGCTCATGGGTGCTTGCTTGACTATTGAATATTGCTAGAGGCCATCCTCTGTATTCTCCTCATGTGGAGGAAAACGAAATGGAGCTTAGGTGAGATCTCAACTAGTTAGGCAGATTGAGGTCTGAAAAGCTTCTCCTCAGATCATTGATGAAATGGTGCTCAGTATTTGAGTTTACAGGGCTGTCCCATCAGCATCTTTCATTGATACCTGAAAGCTAAAATTTACAAAGGAGAAGCCTTTGCCCCCACATCCCGTTCCCTTACACGTGTGTGGTTGTTCTCTCAGCATTTGGATAAGGAGCTTCACTTGCAGCCTCTGTCGGGATTCACTGCCGTGCTGACTGGGCTGAGCCCTAGGTGGCTTCCCAGAGTTCCCTGTGATCACCTGGGACTCCAGGAAGCCGAGGTAGGGCATCTCATCGCAAGTGAGTCTGCATGTTGTTTTCCATTTTAACCTTCAAGTAGTTCTTCTCTTCCTCCTTCAAATCTCTTGCTTTGCTTTGCTTTGGAATCATGTGGCTGTCAGTCTTGAAGATGGCAAGACAAGCATCTGTGGGCTAATGAACAGCTGCAGGAAGATAATTAACGTTCTCGCACCTTCCTTGCAGCCTTTACCACCTCCTCGCAACACAACCTGCAACATCTGTGCCTCCCAGCAGCAGAGCTGTAAAACACCCTTCACAGAACAACTGTCAGATGGGCCAGCACCCACGTTAAGGGCAAAACTTACAAAATGCTACAAACAATGAGCTGCTTTATGCCCACATCACAAACGGTCAGTCTTCCTGTGAGAGAGGCCTGCAGAGAACTTGGATTGGGATATACGAGGCTCTGATGCAGCATGGATGGACTGAGGGAGGGTGAGGGAGTAGTTTCCAGTCCTGTCTTTCAGGGACGGTCGCTAAACCTGCAGGCTTTTGAACCAGCCCAGAACGGCTCTGACCAGGGGAGAGGGCAGGGTTATCTCAGACTTCTTAGTGTCTTATTGAGGGGCGATATTCAGACAAGGTACAGAACATCTCAGGCACCATTACAAGCAGACATTGGTCATCAGCACTTGGTACAGCCGTCCCAGTGTGTATTGGCTGCCTATCAGATCTGGTCTCATATTCCATGCTGTCTCTTTAAGCTCAAACATAATAACATTTATTGAGTACTTAGGTGCTTTTGATGATTTTGCACATGAAGAATATGCCTAAAATTTCTTTGACAATGATGTTATTTCCCCCCCTGGTTTTTGAATGCTAACTTGCAGATATAAGACTTTAGCCCCACCTGTATTTGCAAGACCTCAACCTCTCTGAAATCCTGCCCACCCTCCTCCCCCATCCAGTTACACCTGGGCATTTCCTGGCGTGTCTCATCAATGATCAAGAATGGGCCTCTCATGTTCTCCTGGTTCAGGTTTTAATGGCATCTTCTACCCACAAGGCACTTCGTGGAGGGTAACCTGCTGCTGGTACCCTCCACAGAACACTGTTTTCCTGACTGGGGTGCTGTCTTCTGATATTCCCTTGCAAATTCTCCTGGCATTACCATGCTAATAAAATGCACTGGTGTACTTGATGCTCTGTGTACTGCTATGACTGTTCTGTGCTTGGAGTATGACATATATTCTTGTGACAATAGCTCCTTCACCCCTGCTTGTGGCTCCTGCCTATACTGGCAAAACCTGACTGGAAATCTTACACCCAGGGGTGTCTCTATTTTCTTACTTCCTGTATGTCTCCAGTTGCCCCAACCTTCTCTTCTTGTCGGGCTCTTTCTGCCCATGCAAGTAAGTACCTGGCATGTGTGGTGAGGTGTCGCTGGCCCCATACAGGCCTCTTTTGGTCTTAGCCAAGATCACCCAGTACTGAGTAAATCAACTGAAGTCAAGTTTCAAATTCCTTGCCTAGGGGATGTTTACTGGTCTTACACAGGAAACGATGTGACTTTATGCAAATGTGGTCCCAACATGTTTAAATCACAGCAGTGGGGGAAAGAAGACCAAACAGACTCTAAAAACTACCCTTGCCCAGAGGAATATGGAGCTTTCCCAGAGAATCCTGAGTATGGAGCTTTCCCTGAAAATGTGATGTATTCCTTGACCTGCCTGGAAGATGTTTTTCTGAAGTCAGGGAGACCATAGACATGATGCTCTAGATGGGGATAAAGCGTTGTAATGTTCAAGAGAAACAGTCAGCATTTTGCAGAGCTGAGAAGAGCAGCACCTTCCTAGAAAGCAACTGAAGCCAGTTCTTCAAAGATCATTCTTTGGCAAAGCGCTTGAGATGAGACTCAAACTGCATTCCAGCACGACCAAGCCATAGAGGCGGACCACATGGGGCCTGAGGAGAGGGCCCAGGGCTAGCCCCAGCTCACAGTCGTCACTGAGGATTCAGAGAGGATGCACAGGAGAGGGACATCAGATTCCACTGCCTCCCACCGCAAAGTTCCAATAAATCCATTTTTAAAACCCCTAATACATTTCCAAGTTAAAAAGCTCTTTAGATGGAGTTAAAATATAGGTGCCTGGTAGAGCAGACACTATCTGACTAATGGAGGCTAGCCTCTGGTGCCTAGACTTTGCAAAGGCATTATCTATTAGAGGTTTAATTCTTTCTGAATGTACCAAGAAGTCACACTTCATTATCTGATTTAACTTTCTTCCCAGATCTGTGGATTCCTCACCATGAGCCTGGCCTGAGAGCTCTTTTGTGATAATTGCCCCTGGGGGAAATTGAACGACCTGCCAGGCTGGGCTGTCAAGCTGCTCTCAGCCTAGTGGGGCAAATGGAGAAGCCAAGGGCGTAGGGTGTGAGAGCTGGTACAGGCAATGCAGGTGCAGTAAGAGCGCGCAGAAGAGATGCCCACACCAGATTTGACAGCAATGGGTGAGGGGTGGGATTAAGGTAAGCTTCTGAGTGGAGGTGACTCCAGAGCCCAGTCTTAAATGCTCTGTAAGTGTCAATCAAGTGAAAGGGATTCTCAAAGCGAACAACCTGTACGAAAGCACGGAGGCTTGGCGTGTCTGAAGAACAGTCATTAATTCACTAGAGTTAAAAAATGTGATGTGATGTGAAGGTATCAGGCCTGAGTTACTTGGAGTGAAGCCCAAAAAGGCAGGCTTTGTCAGTAAAGGATGTCATGCCAAGGAGACCACAGTTTATCCAAAAAGCAACCGGGAACCACTGCCTGATGGGATCGACAAGATTACAGTTGCTTTTGAGAATGCTCTCTGAGCTCCAAGCTTAATAGCAGCTGCATCGATTCAGTGTTAGAGATGAGACAAACCTAGGTCTTGAAGACTGAGTTGGAGACTCAAATGCACATCTGCTTTTCTTGGTTCCATTATGGTTTTCCAAAGAGCACAGAAGAGAAACCCTGTCCCATTGGTCGGAGCCCTAAGTGGACCGCTACGAATTCTGCAGAATTGGGAGACTGGTTGACTGTTCCCAGTTGACATATTCAGACCAGCTCCTGCATGAAGAGTTTTGGATGTGCCCATTTTTGACAACATGAGTGATTGATGAATAACGTCAAACAGGCTCCACTTGGAAAGATACATTGGTCTTGGCAGAGGACAATGTGTTGACATGGACTCAAGTGACCACTGTGAGTGAAACGATCAGGGGGGCTGCTAGGTGGCTTAAGGCAGCTTCTCTGGCTAGTCAGGGTGAACTGCTCTCGGCCGTCTGGATTTCAAGAGATGTTATTATCCAGCACACCATAACTTGGACAGAAAGAATACTTTCCTCCACCGTGTAATTTCTGAAATTTTGATGTGTTCCTCCACTACTCTACCTGCCTGGACGGTGTTTTTCTAAATGGCTGCCGAAAAGTGGATGCCTCCTATTCACCAGGCAATTACCATGACAAGTAATTTTAATTGCCACTTCCCTTCCTCCAAGTCCTCCTGCCCTTCAGGCACTGTGAATTTCTGGTAATCTTGGGTTATTATCACACTGAGCTGCTAACCTGAGTCTTGACACTCCTCCTGGAGACCCGAGTCAGAAATAATTACAGCTGAAGAAAGGTGATTCTTCCTTGTCATTAGCAGTTGCCAGTGTTGGTACCTACCCTTGATTAGCAACTTGGAGCAGTGCCTCTCCCCGGCTCCTACTCACATTTGGTTTCTTCTCCGGTGCTTGGCGGACAGCACACGCTGTTTCCCACGCCCTTGCCCACTGTTGCCCTGTGTCTGTGTGTTTTGAGAAGGTTCCTCTCAGGCTCCAGGGCTTTACTCGTGTCTAATGTTATTTTCTCCTCTCCTGGTTTTCAAACCATTTGCTGGTTCTGTTGGTGAAGTAGAGCGATTTCACCTCTAGGAATTGGATCCTGTGTGTGGTTGTGGGAGTTCTGAGAGCTCGGGCAGGGCCCTTTAGCACCCTGTCACCCAGGTCTTCAGCGACAGAAGCAGAGAGGACAGGGAGAGGTGGACTGGTTTGAACAGGAAGGAGGGGTTGTTGTTTGCCCCTTTCTTTTCTTTATAGTGAACCCTTATCCTGCTCATCAGCCATGGAGTCTGGGGTTGCTATGGGGTGGGAGAGGGGGTGATGTTTACAGTCACATCTCTGCCCGGAGCCCGTTCAGCTGTTGTTTCTGTCTGCTGTAGATGGAGCATGAAGGGATGTACCCTGCCAACAGCTCATCCTTAAGTGCCACCCCTGTTCTGAAGAGGCTTTGTGTGTGGTTGTATACAGTCTAAACAACTGCAGAAAGGCGGTATGAACATAGGGAAATTCCTCTTTGGCATTCCTTCTCTCTCTCTCTCCTTCCTCCCTCCCTCCCCCCCTCCCTTTCTGGAATTAGCTGAGTAGGAAAATGAGAATTAAATTTAGATACTTTCTTTCGTGGTCTCTTTATTCTTCTTAAGATTCATAAAGCCAGAATCTCTGCTTTATTATAGGTAGATTTGTGCTATAATCTGATTGCTGTGCCTTATTGAGACTCTTCTACACTTCATCCTTGGATAGACACAGCTTCCTCAAGTCTGGCTCTTGACTCTTCAAAAGGGCAACTGCTCCAAATTCCCCTAGTAATTGGATTTACTACATCATGGGACTGGTGGACCACTGGAAGTCCAGGACCTCAGTGTAACAGCCTTATGTGACACAGAGTTTATTTGCTCATTTAGTTTCCTATTCGGTGAACATATATACTTCAAATACTTAAAATACTTCATCATACTTGATGATAATCTAGGCATTACTGATGTTTATTGGTAATCTATTACACTCCAGGAGCTTGCTCACATATTATTTGAATGGCTGTGTTGCACAGAGATTACTAATAATGGGCTTTGCACTCAAACAGATCTGTTTGAAGTCCCAGTTCCATCAGTAGGTACATGTTTGACTCTAGACATGTCCACTAACTTCTCTAAGCTTCAACATACTGATGTGTGAAATGAGGGTCATATAAAATCATTACCATTCTATACAGAGAACCTAATATTACAGAATCTGTCTGCATTTATGTCCTAGATTTCAGAACTTTAACCACTATGTCCACACTTACTATTCTATAGTGGAAGCAACTATAGAGAAGTCATGGAATCGGCCCTAACCCGGGTCCCTGGACTCCCAGGCCAGGTCTCCTTGGTTACTCAGCATTTCCGCCCACTTGCGTTACAATCTTCATGGCCATCTAGTAGGAAGCTCTTTGAACTGTGGGCAAATGTCTGTCACCTAGCAATGTTAGAGTCAGCGCTCCCTTGTTGGAAGTTTGACTGCACAGTTTCTATTTTCCAGACCATTTTCATCTTCTCTCTGTCTACACTTTGGGCCTCTCCATTCTCATTAACACCTTGGCCAGAAAGGAAATGTAACGGGAAATAAAACTCAAGCCACTCAGTTTTGTTCCCTGTTAGCAGCTGTTTTTTAAAGATTGGATGGATGGGGAGGCTGACTTTTAGCTTCAGTGGAGTTTTGATTAGAGCCATGGGGTTAAATTAGCTGGGCTACCTTTCTTGCTGTTGCCATGGATAAATGACAGTCAGCTGCCTGAGCCCCAGAGACCCCCTGTCTGCCCAGCCAGCAGCTCCAGCCCTTCTGGTGTCCTGCCCTCCCTGCTTGTGCCCCTTTACAGATTCTCCACAAAGAGCTTCTCATTTCACATTGGAGAGAGAGAGGATTCTCCCCAATGTCACTGTGACCTTGGGCATATTCGTTAGGGTCACTGTGTTGGCACCTGTGAAAGGAGGCCTAGATGAGTGCAAGGTGGTCAGCCCTGGGCTGACTTGGATTGGAAAAATAAAGTGGAAATCAAAACATGTCAGACATTTCCTTTTATTCTTGCTGTATTTTAAAATCGAGCTCTCTTTTTGAACCACATCGTGTTCTCCTCGGGGAGTGCAAGCTTTCCTCCACCAGAGGTCCTCGGGGCTTCCTTGCTGCTCCTTCTCTGGCCTGCAGTCAGCGTGGGCTGGTAGCCTGGTGGCCACGCCGCCCACTCACCCTGCCGGGTGGACCTTGTGTTGGTTTTGGGTGTTGGGAGTGTCAGCGGAAGACAGCCCCCAAATCCTCGTGCTCTTTTGGCCTGATTCCTTCTCCCCAGTTTATCGTAGATCTTCGACACATTCTTTTGTTTCTTACTACCTAGGGGCTTTCTCCCATGACCTGACTTTCAGCAAAAAAGCATGAGCTGCAATTTAATGGTGGATGTGGATTGAGGACTTGGGAACTGGGGAGGGTGTCTTAGCTGAACGGCCTTGATGTTCTCATCTGTAAAAACACGAGGCTGTTCTAAATGACACCTGTGGTCCCATTTGGCACTAGCTTTCTCTGACTCTGCAGGTACTTGTTTTAGGAAGTCCCTCTGCAGAATCACAGAACCAAGTAGCTTTGTAGGGGCAGGAAATCAGGCAACTACTATGCAGTCTAATATTTTCATTAGTCATGTGATTTCAAATTCTGTACCTCTTTTTATTTTCTTATGGAATGTTCTGTTAAAAATATTAGCAATATAGTATGAAGAAATGGGATACCATTGGTAGAAACTCTTTGATATAATAAGAAAGGCATTGTAAACCTAAGGCATAATTGCTGGTATTTAAAGATTTCTCCAATGTAACAGAAGAGTAGTTCATTTGTTTTTAGAGGCTCCAGGTAATGCTTCCCCAGAATTTAGGGATATTCTTTCATGTTTTATGCTTAGAGTAAGAAATAATTATTTTTGTAATTAAAAATACTTTGTTTGAAATTTTGGGGTACAATTAAAATGATTATTGTTTTTCATAAGAAAGGAGATCAACCTCAAGAAATGCGATGTACTGGAGGAGAAAGTGCACTAGACCAGCCTCAGAAGTCCTGGGTTCCAGTCCCAGCTCCATTATAACTGAACTATAAGCCCCCGAAGGGGAGGGCTCTGGTCCCCCAGCACCCAGAAGAGCACCTGGACTGAATCTCTGGGGTCTGAGGTGCTTCCTAAATATAATCAATATCTAACAATAAATAAAATAAAGAATAATAGATAAAGTAATAAAAACAAATAACTAGGTGACCTGGGGCACCTTGTTTAACTTCTCTCTTATGTCATTAACTCAGAAAATTCAGGGCTAGGCCCTGGGTGAGACACAGGACACAAGTGTTCCCTGTCATGGGGAGTATAAGACACGTCCCCTTGTAAGCGGCCATGGAGGCTGTCTGGAGAAGTAGGAGGAGCAGGAGGTCACAGGGCTTTGGAGGAGCTCCAGGCACCCCCACTCCTGGCACCTACAAGTTTCTGGAAAAATACTTTACAGAGTGGGGGGCACCTCCAGGGATTTCCTGTTTTTATCCCACTTTGTTTCTACGTCATTGTCCTCCACCCCCAACAGGTAGAATTCATGCTGCTGAAAAGGCCTGAGGCTTCATTTCTTTGGAAATCCTCGGCAAACGACTCCTTGCACCTGGGGTGCCAAGGGCTGTGGTTACATGGAATATTTAAGAAGCACCTGTGAACACAGCTGGGCTTTGTGGGGATCTATAACCTGGCAGTGCTGACTGGCATGCTCATTTTCTCCCAGCCCTCCCTTCCCCTTCCCAGAAATTTGAGTCCTTTTAGTTCAGTCTGTCCCTGGCTCCCATCATGATTTGGAACTGAATACCATTTTTAATAATGGGGAAAGAGAGAATTTGGGAGCAGGGAGATGAGAGAGGTGAATTGGTCATCAGAACTGGAGCTTTGCGGGGTGAACCCTAGTGGGGAGAGAAGCACGCACTGTCTTTCGGAAAGAGGGAAGCGGGGTGTGGGTGAGGGGGTGGAGAATCAGGGGCTGGGAGCCTGTGGGTCTGGCTGTTACAGTTCCTGGGTGGGGGGCACCTGAAGTCAGTGTGCTGTGAACTGGGAAAGGGGCTGGAGAAGACCCTCTGGTGGTCAGTGAGGGCCCTCCTAGGTGATGTGGGGGACTATGTATGCTATACAGGAAACTCCCAGCTTTTTCTATCAGAAGCATTTAAGTTGCTCTGCATCTCAAGAACCATAAATGTACTGGAAAAAAGAAGCTAACAAACAGGTCCCTCTCCTCAATTCTGGGAGACAGCCATGCTATATAAGCTTGACAAATATATTTTAAACTCTGTTGGGTTTCTGATTGCAAAAGTCATGCTTGTTTATTGTAGAAAATATAAGAAAACATCTAGAAGAAAATAAAAATCACCTAGAACTCCCCTTCGGAATGATGGCCACTTTGACATTCTGGTGCTGAGCTTTCCTGTGCCTACACACATTTCTAACAAACAGGATTATAACGCCCATGTCATTTTGTAACTTGCTTCTTTACATAACAATAAATTCTGAAATGTTTATGTCTTTAAATATTTGCCATCAATGTAATTTTGGATGTATGCCACATACTATATAGATGATTCTTTATGGCTGTGACACCATCGAGAAGCCTGGGGCAGGTGTGGACTCACCAGTTTGACTCTTTGCCACGTGAGAGTTGTCTCTGGTCTCTACCTCCCTCTCCTGTGTGCCACCTCAGAGATTGAAGAGCCCTATCTCCTTGTCAAAGCTAATGCTGCAACCTTTGCTCTCTTATTTAAATTTAAAAAAAATTTTTTAGTTACATTTGACATACATTATTATATGAGTTTCAGGTGCACAGTATAGTGATGAGACATTTACTTGTATATAGCTTACAAAGTCATCACCCAATAAATCTGGTACCCATCTGACACCGTATGTAGTTATTACTACATACGTATCACAAACTGTACGTCCCATGCCGTACTTTACATCCCTGTGACTGTTTTGTAACTATAAATTTGTACTTCTTAATCCCTTCCCCTTTTCTCCCAACCCCTCCACACCCCCTTCCATTCAGCAACCATCAAAATGTTCTCTGTATCTTTGGGTCTGTTTCTGTTTTGTTCGTTAGTTTATTTTGTTCTTTGGATTCCACATGTAAGTGGAACCACATGACATTTGTCTTTCTCTACCTGACTTACTACACTCAGCACAATACCCACTAAGTACAACCAGGTTGTGGTGGATGGCAAGATTTCATTCTTTTTTTTAATGGCTGAGTGATATTCCACTGTATGTGTAGTGTGTGTGTGTAGTGTGTGTGTGTGCGTGTGTGTGTGTGTGTATGAGATCAGACAATTTTAATTTCATGAACTCATCCTAGTGAAAGTGCTACATACCTCCTTGCTGAATATCTGTCAGCCTATTTCAAATCCAAGTCCAAATACCAAAGAGACCAGAGACAAGGAAATCAGAAGTGCAGAGCTGGATAGAGAAAGCCCAAAGAAAAATTCAACTGGAGTAAGTAAGAAGGGATCCTCACTACCACCAAGGCAAGAAGAGATCTGGACAAATGCCAGCCCCAGGCTAGGAAGGGATCAGATTATGTTTAGGCTGACCAGATACACCATTTTAAATGAGACAGAAAACAATAGTCCTGTCCCATTTCACATGGTACCTATAGTCAGCTTAGTCTCACTGGGCTAAATTCAAGGCGTCAGTAGGCTGACCATACATAACATTTTCTGTCCCGTTTAAAATGGTACTTCTGGTTAGTCTGGTTACCTGCTCTGAGTGCTTCTGTAGATTCTTGTTTGGTGTCAGTGCTGTGCCTAGAACTACTCAGCAAAAGTCTCAAAGCACCCGGAGGCCATTGCCACCTGCCTGGAGCTTGCAAACTCCGATCGTTTTCCAAGAAAGATGGCAATGTGGGTGGGACTGGCTGCTCACAGGAGAAAGTGCCTCTGGTGTTGGGGGAGTTGTGTGGGGAGGGTCCTAGTGAGTCAAGCAGGTTAGAGTGACTGGAGCTTATCAGGCCAATCAGGTTTAGATTTGGCCATGTGGGGGGAAAGTACAACACAGGAAACATGGTGCCCACCCTCCAGCTGCTGGGGAGGAAGACCGCCCCACTCAGGGAAAGTGGCGACTGTCCTCTAGTGCTCACAATGCAGCAACATACTGACCCCCACCCCCGTATGTCTCCAATGCCCCATGTGTCACTGTCCCTCTGCTGGAGCCCAGGGTGGGTGTCTGCAAGTGACTTAGTCTGTGTGTGGGCACTTTAAGAAGACATCTGGGTTTCCCACAGCCTTCCTTTCCACCTGGACAGTTGGAATCCCTACTGTTTCCCACAGCCAGATGTGTGGGGCTCCTTTTCTCAGCACCAGTACTCTGGGTTGGGGAGCGGCTGGGATCCGTTGTTCCTCTGAAGGGAACTCCTGCTGCTGAGATATATTTCTTGTTCCTCAGCTGCCATGTGGAGGTGTGGGGCTGGCCCCTCCTACCAGTCTTGATGTGGCTTCTTCTTTATATCCTTAGTTACAAAACTTCTGTTTGGCTAGACTTTAGATGGTTTTCCAGGTTGATTATTCTATAATTTAGTTGTGATTTTAATGTGTTCACAGAATGAAGCAGGCACAGTGTTTATCTACTCTGCCATCTTGGATCTCTCTTTAACCCTTGCTCTTGAGCCTTCACTTCATGTTCATGGTCATGACCCTAGTTCAGTCCTTTAATTCTTCCTACTTTGTAGGCTACTGTAAGAGAGTTCTTACTTATCTTCTTTCCTACAAAGCTTTTCCTCCAATATGTTTTACACATTTCTGGCATGTTTATCATATTAAGTTATAGCCATGATATATCACTCTTCTGCCCAAAAACATTTAGTGTTTCCCCACTGCCTACCACATCAAACCTAGACACCCTAGGCTGGCATACAGGGCTTTTCATGGCCTCATTTCTCATACATGGGGGGAAACTAACCCTTCTCTCTGTTTTCCCATCAAATCTACTTACAGATGCTCCTTGGCTTATGATGGGGTTATACAAGGGTGGTCCAGAAAGTATCCAGCCATGTAACATGAAAAATAGAGGCATTTATGGCTGGATTTTTTTTTTTTTGGATAGCCCTTGTATATTTAATAACCCCATCATACATGGTAAGTCAAAAATGCACTTAATACATGAACATCATAGCTTAGCCTCACCTACTTTAAACATATTTAGAACAGTGTGCATTGCCTTTCTCTTCTCACCAGAAGGAGGAGACACAGATGGCCATTTTGTAGACATGATAGGATTCGAAAACACAAAACACAATATCCAAATGTACAGTGCACTACATTGTAGAGTGTCGGTTGTTTCCCCTCGTGACTAGGAGCTATGACTCATTGCCACTGTCCAGTGTCACCAGAGAGTATCTCCAGCCTGGGAAAAGATCAAAATTCAAAATTCAAAATACAATTTTTACTGAATGTACCTCACTTTTGTGAAGTCGAAAAATCGTAAATTGGAGACCATATGTAGTTCCAACATCCCATTGATTCTATTGATACTCTGCTGTTACCTCACTAATTGGTCCTCCTTTTCTCCACACCCTTTGCTCCTGCCTTAGCTCACACCCTCCGTGTTAGCTGAATTACTACAAGAGACTTTCCTGTCTTCAATCCTTCCCCCTACATGGTTCGTCATGCTGTACACAGAATACTGTTCTAAAGTGTGATATGACCATCATATACTCCCTTAAAATCTTCAATAGCTTCCCACAGCATTTGGGAAAAGTCCTAATTTCTTAGTACAACCTAATGTCCCCTTATCAGCTCCTTGACATTGAGCTTGAATCACACTAAGTGCCTTCAGTTCTCTGAACACCCCACATATACTCTCTGATCTTGTGCATGCTGCCCCATACCTCTTTTGTCTTCCCTGCCTCACCTCCCTACAATCTGCCCCTGCCCCTGGGTTAAATACCCACCCTAAGTGCGCCCTGTTCTCCCCTCTATCCTGATGCCAGTCATATTGCATTGTAATTGCCCTTTTACTCGTCCATAAAGTAAGGAGCCTTGAGCTCCTTGAGGGCAAAAATTGTATTTTATTTGTTTTAATATTTCACCAACACCTAGTACAGGGGGTACAGCAGGTCTATTCAATCATTCTTGGTGTATGAATGAATGGCTCAGTATCCTAATAGTATGTAGTAATACATCAAGCATCCACACCTGGAGAGAATGGGGCAGTGGGTGCTTATGGCCCCTTATTGTGAATACAGACAAAAGGAGTTTAATAGTTAGTTGTGGGAGTTCCCTGATGGTGTAGTGGCTTAAGGCTTCGGCGCTGGCACTGTCAGCACTGAGGCCTGGGTTCCATTCCCACTCAGGGAACTACCCACATACCAAAAAGCAAAAAAAAAAAAATAGTTGTCTCTAACATGAAGCTCCCAGGATTGCCCTAAGTCTTTATCCTTCCGTCTGTGTTGGGGCTGTTGATATATATTCTGTTTCTGGGCTTTTTATGTTTGGGTTTCTTTAGATGTTCATGTATGCCTTGTGGCTGAGGTGCTGTGCTGTCGGCTATGATCCCAGAGGAGAGACCCCATGTCTGGGAGCCTGAATGGAGTCATGACTAGCCCACAGCCACTGATGATGATGGAAATGATGAAAAAACACAAAAAACTTTATTGTGTCAAGATACAATAAAGTTGGGGTATCTGGGTTGGAGATGTGAGTTAGGCCTTTGTTCTGTACTGGTCACAAGGCACATCCTTTGCCCATAATAACCTTGGGATGTTCCTGGTTCAAATCACTGAACAGTATTACAGTTGCCTTCTAAGTCTCCCCATGCTTTCATTCAAGGTTCATGCCATGGAAACATTCAGATCAAGTTGCTCCTCCTTTTTAGAACCTCTAGCTTCCTGTTGCATTTGGACCCAAGGTCTTTATAATGACCTACGAGGTCTTTCCACAGTTTGGACCCTGGCTTCCATTCCAGACTCATTGCACTTCCCTTTTTTCCCTTATCTCCCATTCCAGCCACTCTAGGCTTCTTTCAGTTTCCTCGTGTCCATATCTCCTCCCCGCCGTTCTCTCTGCCTGGAATTCTCCCCTTTTGCTCATTGCATGACTGATTGATTCTCTTGATTCAAGCCTCAGCTCTCGATACCCTGACCACCCGCTCTGGAGGGCCCTCCACTGTGCTCCATCACTGTATGCTTTTCATGTTCTTCATAGCATTTCTCACCAGTTGTAATTATGAGTTTCTCTTTTGTGTTACTTATTTATTGCTACTCTTCAAATCGAAATTCTAGCATTTACTGACTGAATGACCTTGGGCAAATTATGTGTCCAACTTCCACCCCAATATCCTCATCTGAAAATGGAGATATTTTTCTTGGGGGCTATTACTGTATGCTGGTACTGTGCTAATTATTTCACATGGGTTGATTTAGGCCTCCCAGCAGAGGGAACGAGGAGAGCATCCCCGTTGCTCAAGGTCACACAGCTAGTTATGGTGTAGACAGGATTTGAACCCATTCAGTCTGACTTCAGAGTCCACACTCCACTGCTTTGCCACTTTGCCAGGCCACATGCCAGTGCTCATTGACTACAGACATGAGAAGCTTCCTCCTGTGTCCTCCTGATTTTTCTCTGAAAATCTCTGTTTGGCAGCAGGAGCATTTACCGGCTTTCTAGATCCATCTAGAAAGCCTGGATGCCCCCCACCTTGCCCCACTTACCCTCCTTGGAAGGAAATGTGGCTTCTCTGGTCCCCCGAAGGCTGGAAAGCAAGCTCCAGCCCCCAGGGTGGCCCCGATGAGGTGGAGGCAGCGGCTTGCTGCCTTTGTGCAGCAGGACCAGGTTTCAAATACGCTGCGTGTGCTGCTGGCTGCACCTGCTGCCCAAGAGGAACGCACTCCGAGTTGATTCTGCTTTTCTTTTCCTTGACAAAAGGCAAGAACCATGCAGGGAGGAAAACTTTTACTCTGAAAAGAATTGTTAAGTGCAGATCTGCTCTTCCTACGGCCCTGATTCATTCAGAGGACCCAGGTGCCATGCAGCGGCTGAAGCAGGGGCCTTGACTCAGGAAGACCCAGGATCTAAAGCCCCACGTTCCCAAGTGGCCCTGCTGTGAAGCCCTCACCCGAGGTGTGAGGGGTGCTGTGCAGAGACAGGCTTCTCCTTCTGGCTGCTGATGACAGATGTCATCACACGCAGGCCCACATTTCCCTGTCTGCCTCTCCTCTTTCTAGCAGAGTACACGGAGGGCCGGAGCAGAGTCCTTTGAGCACCCTCCCAGTTTTGGGGCCTTCCTCCTCTAGCCTCCATTCTACCGGGCACGCAGCAAGAACCTCTTAAATGAGTGCATAACCCTCAGTGACTCTCAGACGACCCTGAGCAAGTCTCCCGTGCCGAGGAGGGGCATCAGAAAGAGAGGAAGTGGTGTGAACAAAGGCACAAGATCAGGAAATTGTGTATGCTATTAGGAAACAGTGAGCTCACGTGTTTGATTGAAGATTGGAGAGCAGACATGTGGGTTATTCTCCTCATGCCCCTTACATCTGTTTTTTTTTTATCTGTTCTTTGCCTTTCTCATCTCTGCTCTGTGCTTCAGGAGGCTGACTCCTATGGTTGGATCACACAGACCTCCTTGCCCTGAGATTTCCTGTTGGAATTGACCCAAAGGAGGCATGGCAAGCCATCAGAGGGTGGGAGGAAGGGAAGGTTGGGTTATTTATTCTCCCCTCCCCGTCCTGCTGCCCCACCCCGACCCAGTTGGCTAAGATTCTGGCAAAGTGGCAATCCTACCGTCCTCGAGTGGCACTTCTTTCTTCAGTTGCAGCTCTCACAGGGACCTGGTGACACTGTCCCTCCCTCTTGCACCCTCAGGCCTAGCAGCCATCACGGCTATCCATTGGTTGCTGGTTCCTGTGGGATTCACCTTCCCTGGCTGGTTCCCTAAGCTCTACTTGCACCCCTGTAGAAAGTCCCCTGAGTGAATTGTCTGCCGTTGCACCCTTTCGTGTATGTGCCATCTGTTTCCTGACTGAACCCTGACCCATACAGAGAGTACTGGGACATTAGGCTAGAAAGGTAGGACACAGCTAGATTTTGGAGAACACTGAGATTTTATGTATTTTTTTTTTAAATCAGGAAACTTGGAAATCATTAGAGGTTTCTGAACAGAGGGACATGAAAGCAGTCAAAATCAGGAGCAGTGAAAGGAGATGGTGCAGAGGTGACGAAGTGCCAGGTGGTGGGCAACTTGCTGGGTAGGTAGGAAGGGGAGGAGCCTTCAAAGTTGGGTCCCCATTCCCAGGACCAGGCTAAGAGAAGAGTGATGCTCAGACCAGAAGTGGGAAAGGGAGTGGGAGGGGCTGTCACATTTGGTGTGAGATAGGTTGACAATGCCTCAAACCTTTCTCTAACACTTGTGGCCACGGCTGTCCTCCTTGGTGGGGCTGTGGCAGTAGGAAGTATTTCATTATCACCCTGAGCTGGCTGTCATCCAGAAACCATCCCACAGAGATGCTGCCCTTCCGTGGAGGGGAGATTTTTAATGGATCTTTTTTCGGTGTGGTATTTATTTAGAAATGAGTTGAGAGAGCACACATGAGGACATCTTGAGGGAATGAGGGCTACTTGGCTTAGAGAAGAGAAGGCTGAGGTGAAGAGGAGGTCGGTCCTGCACAACACCACAGGGCAACTCTGAGCACCCTGAGTGGAGGTGTCAGGTGGCTCCAACTTACCTCGAGGAAGAGCCCTCTGAAGACTGACTCCGCCCGTGGGTAAGCTGAGCCTCGGAGTGCCGAGTGCCCGGGCCTGCGTGGGTTAAGTCGAAGCGACATGCTTGCTGATCGCTGGCTGTAAAAACATGTTCTGTATTGTACTCTTCGTGGGACCGAAGAAAGTCACGTCATGTTTCATTTCCCTCATTTGCAGCCCAATGATTCTATGATCCTCCCGTTGCCTAAACACAGACACAGAGGTGGGCTGATGGCTACAGGGCTAAAAGCAGTGGCTGTCCAGGTGCCTGGCCTTTCAGTACAGGTGTGTTCTGGAGGGAATTGACAGTACGAAAAGCTGTGGATCAGAAGTTGAATAATCTTACTTATTCCTATTTCTCTGCTATGGTTATCTTTGTCCCCTTTAAATAATACCCCATTTCCTATTAATTCAGATTATCAGTGTGGGTTTGATTGGTCAGCCATGCGGGGAATATGTAGAAGAGAGAACAAATGTCCTTTGATTTCCTAGTGGTTCTACCAGCTGGGGAGTCTCAAAGATTCCCTTTTAAATCTCAATTGAAGATGGGATAAAGGAAACGTGCAGTGATGAAAGCATGTCTGGAACATAGAAAGGTGGCAAGTGAGGAATTTCTTTTTAAATGTGGACAGAGAATCTTTTGCTTTGGGGTGAAGGGTGTTGAAAAGATAAACGCTTACCTAGAACCACCGTATCTTGAGGGAATTCAGAGATTCTTCTACCTCAGTTCTTCCATTTGCTCCATCATACATAATATTTATAAACTGACTTCAAGCTTGCAAACTGTTTCAAGTGCATTATCTCATTTTATCTTAGGAGGCAAATAATACTCTTCCTGTCTACCCGATGAGCAAACCCAGACTCAAGGAGGCCTGGTTCCCTGTTCAGGGTCATGGAGGCGATAAGTGGGTGAGCTGGGCTTTGAACTTTAATCTTCTAGTCTTCCTGCCACATCATGGTGAGAGAGTTAGATTGTGAAGTAACATTTATTTTGTATTTCTCTTAGGCCAGACACTGGGATAAGCACTTTCCGTGTGTTTGATGAATTGGCCATTGATTGAACACATTTGTTCTCTCTTCTACATAGTCCCCACGTGGCCGACCAATCAAACTCACAATGGTAATCTGAATTAACAGGAAACGGAGTATTATTCAACCCTTATAATGATCCCCATTTTCCAGATGTGGAAAGAAGAATGTTTCCTTCAGTGTCTGGCTCTACCAAAACACAGAGTACAGCTGAGTGTCAAGGTTATGCCATGCTCCCCTTATCTGGAACGCTAGGATGAAAAATGATGCTAGTCACCTTCAGCGCAGGTGAGCACGTGCACGTCTGCGTGTGTATGGGGTACGCGTGTGCCAAGAGCCTCCCCAGAGCCCCACACTATGTAATACATAACTGCCTTCTGGGCCTTTCTCCTTAGTCTTACTCCCAGAGACTGAAATGTTCCCTTTCTCAAACTAAGCACGTCATTGTCTCCCAGGCACTATTCCTCCTATTGCATTCTCTATCTCGGCCAGTGCCATGACTCGGGCTCAGCACGTGCAGTGGGTGCTGGGGTTGAAAACCTCTAGATTCTACTTGACAAAATTGCCCGTGGCCATTCTGGCTTTTCCATTCCCACCAAAGTGCTTACGTCAAACCCACATTACTTGGACTTCAGCAGCATATGTTGAATGGAGCCTCTTTACTCCTTTTCTAGTTCTACAGACTGTCTCAAGTTATATTTCCCAGAAACATAGACCTGATCCAATTATTCTCTTTCTTCAAAATCCTCATTGATTTCCAGTTACAGTCATTCATTCCTCAGGTGCTAATGGAGCAACTGCTGAATGCCAACATTCTTGTTGGTGCTGGGTATAACAGAGAGAACAAGACAGCTAAAAGCCAGTCCTTGTGCCACTTAAAAAGTGCATGCTCTTCAGCCTACCATTCAAAGCCATCTACAGTTTGGCTCTCATCTTTGTGACCTTTACTGTCTCCCCCACATCCGGAGGGGTACCCACATTCCTGGTCCTCCAGCTGCCCTGAACATTCTTAGCATCCTTTCTCTGCATGTAGTTGGGCAGTTACCTTGACCTGGAGGTCACCTGTCCCGATTTCCTGAGACCGACTTCAATTGCATCTTTTCCTTGAATTTTTTCCAGATTGAACTCCTCAACAGCTCTAGTCAGAATTACTAATCTCACCTATGTAGTGAGTTATGGTAATTATTACAGTCTGCATTATTTCTATGTGTGTCTGTCTCTTTAGACTGAGATGGTAGAGCAGAAGAATGTCTTATCTGTGTTTGAATTCTCAGCACGTTGCTCAGTCCCGGGCACCTAGTAGGTGCCTAATAAATATTAGCCACTTGGAAATGGAGAGATGGTGAAGTTCTTGATAACACTCCCCCATCCAGCCATCATCTACCTCCCCCCTTTACACAGTTCCTTACACAAATAAATCAATCTTGCACACTGGTGTACAAATTCCAGAACGCACTTTTCCGCCTCTAGGTGGCAATGTTACTGTGCTCAAAGCGCGGGTGTTGGGCCTACAGTCAGGGAAATTGTATCAGCCCCTTAGGGAACCCGCCTTCCTGTCTCTCCCTTTCTCTTTTCTTCTTTCCCTCCTCTCTCCTACTGTCCCTCTCCCCCTATCTCTATTTCTGTTCATCTGTTAAATCTCTTCACAGGGTTTTGAAAACAACAAGGCATAATTGTAAGCCGGGAGGAAAACACACAGGGCCTCCTGCAGGCCCTGCCTCCTCCCCCACATACTTTGTGTAGAATTTTAAATTTTAATATTTCTAATAAATTCCATTTGAATTTCGGAGGTGGGTGTGGACTGTGATCTTCAGAGACAGGGAGAGAGGAAGAGTTGTTTTTAGAAGCGACCAAAGAAGTAACTCAAAATGGCCTCTCACCATGTCGGGTGTCTACAGTCACTCCTGCACGTGCCAGGGGTGCAGGCGGCAAGGCTGAGTGCTCAGCTTCGCCGGGCAGATCCAAAAGGGACTTGTTGACCCGGTTTAGAGATGGTATGTGGCTGTATCAACAAAGGGTGTTTCAGTTCAACTCAGGACCCAGGTGCTCTGGCTCTGCTAGGAGCCCGTCAGCGGAGGAGACGGCAGGAGAGAGATGGTGGCCGGAGGGAACTGGGTGGATGTCAGGGGAACTCCAGAGAGGCAGAAGGGTGCCGCAGAGCCCTGCTGTCTGGTACCAAATGAAAATCCCTCCCAGCCTACTTCTCCATGGTGCCCACCGCTCCAACAATTCAGCATTTCAAAGAACGGGGGCCCTGAAGGAGGTGATTGGTAATTTAAGTGTGAAAAGATGTCATTTTGCCTCAGAGCAAACTGTCTTTCTGTGCCTTGGCTCCTGTCTCCTTTTGTGTGGTTTGGATTTAGGCATATCTGGGAGATCATTTGCCCAATGCTAATAGGAAGGCTCACTGTGCTTGTTTGTTATGAGATGTAATGGTACATCCTCTCACTGCTAGAATAGCAGCCATCTTGTGCCATTGGTTTCTATTTTTCTGTCACGGAGAAAAACTCTCCCTCTTCCTCCTGCCCTGCCTCTCTCCCTCCCTCCCTGTCTCTCTCTCTCTTTTTCTCTCTCCCCGCTCCCCCTGCCCCGCCCCC
>PVJL010001156.1:173053-208022 GCA_004026885.1 Lyroderma lyra | reverse complement strand
TTACTTGCCAAATCTTTCCTTCTGTTAAATTCTTCAATATCTTTTGTTTTCTAAACATGAGCTATAATTTCCATTCCTTTCTCCTTCAAGCAGCATGGGTTTATTATCTACAGTTTGGGAGAGGCATGGTTTTATTGTTCAGTACTTGATTCTATTGTTGTTATTTACCTTTTTTTAAAAAGAAATTAGCTCCAACTTTAAAAGACGTTTAGAGCTTTATTTGATTTTTGTCACCTTATAAAAGTATGTTCCTTTTAAGAAATCTTTTTTTTTTGATCAGTGCCATTGATCACTGCCACCCTTTAGGTATTTGGAGGCCCATGTGTGAGGCACCGTGTTCTCCCGAAACTGGCTGTATAGCCTTCCAGCCCTGTTACTGTTGGAGAGTAACCTCATCCCTCTCCATGCTTTAAATTATGGGGCAGAATGAATAGAAATATCTGTCATATGGATCTGGAATATAGTAAAATCTTTTTAGTTCCCCCAAGTTCCTTGACCTAAATCTTATTTTCCCTTTTCTTTTATTTTCTTGCGTTTTCTGATGGGTTTCCAACCCTTGTTCCTGGCTGTGGTGGGCAGCCCCTGTACCTCCTTGCTGAGCTTCTCTCCCTGTCCCAGGATTCCTTGCCTTGTGACTAGGGCTCCAGAACCTCAGGAACACTAAGTAATTCACTGCCCACAAGTGTCAAGTATGCAAAGCCTGCCCGCTGTGACTCTTTCTGCTGAGCACATTTCTAGCAATTTTCTAAAATACCTGGCAACGATGGGAAGCGAAGTTGTGGGGAGGAGGAATGATGGCCCCGAAGGGCACCCAGCAGCCTGAGGTGTGGCTGTGGAGGAGGGTCTGCTATGGCTTAGTGTTTGAGGGTGTGGGATTCCAAGCTGCTCAGACTTGAGTTCCAATCCGCCATCTACCACTGAGTGGCATTGGGGAAGTTGTTTAGCCTCTCTAGGCCTCCTTTCTTTACCTGAAATAGGGATACCCATAATACCTCAAAGGGTTCTTCTGAGGAGGACATGAGATTAACATGTGATACAGGCAAAGTTCTTAACAGAGTGCCTGAAACAGGCCACCAGCTCAGTGAATGTCATCTGTGATCTACTATTAAGAAGATGAACTTAAGGCTGGAAGGTACTTTAGAGATCATCTCCCCTCCCCTCCCTTACAGCTGAGTACAAGACTCTCAGGCAGCTGCCCACCGTCACTCAGCCCGGTGGTGACTGCAGCTTCTGTCACAAGGCAGGTCTCCCGACTCCTCACCCAGCAGGCTTTCCCCCACACGTGCAAGCTCTAGGACTTGCATTCTGTTTTGATGATGGCCGTGGGTGGTAACTCGCTAGTTATGATTACATAGTCATACAGTCAATAAATATTTATTGAGCAGATGCAATGACAAGAATACACAGATCCTATATTCAGCAAGTCAACTGTGTCATAGGGGAAATAAAATATGCACCAGTAACTAAAATTCAGAGCACAGTAAGTGTTTGTTAAATAAGGACTTTTTAAAAGTGCTATGGAGGGCAGAGAGAAGAGGTCACATAAAGCTGGATCACAAGGCAACATGCAATGAACACTGGTTGGGCCCCTGCCATGGGGAATACGAAGTTTAAGAGCAAGAACTTTCTCTTAGTTGTCTTTGAATACGAAGTATCTAGCATGGTGCAAGCATGTGGTAGGGGGACAAGAAATATTTGCAGGGGGAATGAGTGACCCAAGTCTCTGCCTCCTATCACTAGTCTGGAGGTCGTCAGCACCATCTCTCCTTCTCCTTCCTCTGCTGCTTGTTGCTTTGACCAGTGCTGTGTTTGTAGGTGTCCACAGCCGGACAGTGGCCCTCAGCCTTTAGCCCTGAGGTAGTCACTGTAATTGCTCTGCCTCAGGGAGGACTCTGCTCGTAGGTGTCCAACTTCCCCCAGGGGGCCATTCTTGCCTTTCCATGAAAGCCCCTGTGTCCCGTCCCCTATGCCCACAGCACTCTACACTATGCTAATCTGATCAATGATACTACTTTGTGGTGTCATTGCCCAGTTTTCTCCCATTGTTGCAAGTTCTAGAACTGCTTAGAACAAACTCAGGCTGCTCTTAGCAAGCAGGCTGAGAGGTATGATCTGATTTCTACTGGGTTCTGCTGCCTTGTCTAGAGGTTTGAGAGGAACGATGTGGGTAGATTTATTTCTCAAATAACCCTCCCTAGAAACCTGTGTCAGCTGTCTTTGAAGAACAAATGGATATCATCAATGTTACTGATTTGACCTTTCCCCCTACCCCGCTCCAGTGACTGTACCCTCATGGCTCCATTCCCTTGGATGCAGAGAGGAAACCACACTCTTCCCTTTGGCATTTTGAAGGAAAAAAAAAAACATTTTGACACAAGCAGAAAAGAATGGGGTTGCAATGCCCCAGACACAACTGGTGTGTGGCATGCTGGAGCCCACAGAAAACCATTTGGTGGACACAGTTTTAGCGTGGGCTTTTATTTCTCATGGAGGTCCTTTGTCTGCTGGGAAGCTAGCTGATTGGTTGGGCTTTTCAGTGATTAGTGGCTGTTAACAGAAAGAAGAACATTCTGACTTTTTCCTCATTCTGCAGTGAGGGAAGAATACGGGCTCAGAGAACTTTCTTTTTAGTCTAATACTTAGGTTTCTACCATCAGTGACAGTATGTTCCTCTGTGGGAGAGGTGGAGAAAGGAACAGTGCTCAGAAGTGTCAGGCTTGGGCAGCATAATGAATTTTTAAAATAATAATCTTTATATTGTCATGGTTTTTATTATGAAATTATACATGTTCATTACAGAAAAACCTGGAAATCAGATAAATAAAATCAAGAAAGAATTATTAAAACATGACAATGCTAACAGCTTACAGATATTTATCTTTTTAAATTTAGCACGGCCACCTTTTGGGGTCAGAGGACAGAAATGGCATAACTCCGCCACTATCGATTAAAAAAAGTCAGGGCTGCTTTATGTGAATCCAAGTGAATAGTGAAAATACCTTGTATTGTGCACTTTTTTGTATTTACAAAACACACTTAAGTATTTCATCTTACTTAATCTTATAATGACCCTCTGATTCAGGGGATTACCCTCATTTTATCATGAAAAAATCCCTGCAACTCAGAAAGGTATGTGACTTCTTCCAATTAAATAGCAGGTAAGTGGCAGAGCTGGGACATGAACTGAAGGCTTTTGATTTCAGAACTGTAGGGCAATTTACTAGATTCCAGCCACCTTGTAATTTTATGGGAGTCCTGGCAATCAATCAGCGATTGGTATAATAATGTTGTGTAACAAACCACAAAAATTCAGTGGCTCACAGGTGTTTATGCCATCACTTAAGGGTCCTCAGATTGACCAGTTAGCTGATGTAGCCCGGCCTCACGTGGGTGGCTCTGCTTCAGGCTTCAGATGGTAAGGATTTGGCATAAGCTGGTGTCTTAAGTTTATATCTGTTCTGTGTGTGTTTATTTGAGGACCAGATAGAAGGGGATGATTTTCTTATAGCAGATCCCTGAAATACAAGCTCTACAATGAACCACATAAACCCATTTGAAGTCCCTGTTCCCATCATACCTGGCGACATTCCGTTGGCCAAAGCAAGTCACATAGCCAAGCCCATGCAATGAGGAAGTACGTACTACCCACAATGGAAAGGGAGTGAATAATAGTACAGGCCTTCCCAATCTGGCCTCTTAATCATTGTTGTGAATGCAAAATATACTTATCCCCATGTCCAGACCCTTACAGGTCTCATCCAATCTACAAAAGGCTTTTGAAGTCTAAAATATTAAAATTACATAAAATCCTGATATAGCTCCTCTTGACTGAGAAACATATGAAATAAATAGACACATTATTTACTTTCCAGTCACGTGACATACAGTGTTAACAGGGACAGGATAATTGCAATAAACACTCCCATTTGCAAAAGGGAAGAACGGGAGGTACATTGAAGTCCCTGACCCACAACAATTCTGAAGTCCTGCTGTAAGTGTAATCAGATTTCCTCATCATGTAAGTAGACGTCACTCTTTCACCAGGCCAGGGGTTGGCAACTATAAAGGGTCAGATGGCAAATACTTTAGGCTTTGTAGGCCATGTGGTATCTGCTGCAACTTTTCGACTTTGTGTTGTAGCAAAAACGATGTAGACAGTATGTACACGTGTGGGTGTGGTTGTGTTCTAATAAAATGTTACATACTAAATTAGGTGGCAGGCAGGTTTTGGCCTGCGGACCGTGGTTCACTGACCCCTGGATAAGGCCCCAGCTCTGCTTACTGGGAGTGACTCACTGGTTCATTGTTCTCCACGTCTGTTGGCTCCAACTTTCAAGAGGTCCTTCCTTTTCTACCGTCCACTGTGGGTGGCTGGCTGCTTGCAAAGGGAATTTAGAGAATAAGCCTTCTTCTCTGGATCAACATTTCTAACCTGCATTCTGCTTATAGAAATTTGGGGGCCAGAGGTCTTTTTGCTCGTATATCTCAAACAGTTACAGTCTTGGACTGATGGCGTTTTACCAGTACAGATGTCTTAGAAGTTGTGAGTTTCCTGTGGTTGTTTCAGTTGACTCTATGTTAGTTACATCTGTGATTAATTTTGAGACATGTCTCTCTCTTAAGACTTAATTTTGGCTACCTTGGGTTTATTAGGCCTCTGTGGGATCATATCTTTGTAGGAGTACTTTGTTCAGCTGAAGAGAAATCATAGACATCACTTCGGTTCTTTCAGAAGTTGTAACAAAGGATGTGACAACCACCCCCTTGACTTAATCTTCGTTTTGAGGCTGGTAAGATGGGAAGGTGAAGGATAGTTTCACTTTTCAAAACTTGCAAGTTCTGGAATTGCTGGGCTTTTTATATTCTCTCTCCGCTTTGCTGGAAAACTGGTCAGTTCCTCTGTAAACTCAATTTTGTCTTACAATGCTTTCTCCAGTTAGTGACAACCAAAGGACACTATCAACAGTCTGCCTGGACACATTCTTGCCCAATGCTTCAAATTAGTTGGGCATATTTTCTGTCTTCCAAGTTATCATAGACGAGAGTGTTTTTTAACCGAAACTTTATAAAATATCAAAAACTTTATTTTTGATATCTTTATTTATTTTTTAGATTTATTTTTAATACTGATTGACAACAATATTACATTAGTTTCAGGTGTGCAACATAGTCCTTCAACATTTATATATACCTTATACAGTGATCACTACATTGATTCTAGTAGCCATCTGCCACCACACATAATATACAATATTATGACCCCATTCCCTGCGCTGTACATTACATCCCCATGACTTATTTTATACCTGGAAATGTGTACTTGCTAATCCCCTTCCCCTTTCCTGCCCAAGCTCACAGATGAGTTTTCCAAGTGCTTCAGCACTAAATAACATAGGCTGGCGTGTTCCTAGTTTTCCATAACAGTTTCCTCATCAGCAGCTGCCTAATCACCAAACTACAGTCACATTCTTTAGATTCTCATTATGGCATTATTCCAGTTCTAATACTGATTTCGGTGTTGGCCAGCTATAGCTACAATAATTCTGGATAATAAATTCCCCCTAAACTCATGACTTACAATAACACGCACTTACGTTCTCATTCACAGGTCTCCCGGTTGGTTGCCATTAGACTGATCTGGGCTGAGTTAGGCAAGTGGCTTTAGGTTGCATGTTGACTGGGGTTGGATCTAGGCTATGCTTTAGGCTCAGATTGTTTCAACATGTGTTTGTATTCAGCCCAGGTAGAAAAGGGGTAGCAGTTACTTAGGGATAAGCTGTTTTTATAATGTATTACTGGAGCACTAACCCAGTTGAATCATACAATACATGTAAAGCTTCTGCTTGCATCATAGCCATGAACATTCCACTGGACAAAGCAAAACACATGGCTGAGCCTAACATCAGTGGAACAGGAGAGTATACTCTGTCCATAGTGGAAGGATAAGGAATGAATTTTTTGCTGAATAATAATTCAGATGATAACATTAAAATTCACTTTTAAGATATTGATGCCAAAAAGAGAAGGAAAAGAACTGGACATTTATTAAATGCTTTACTCAAGGCATCTGGTTTTCTTTTTTATTGACATACAATATTAGTTTCAGGTATACAGCATAATGACTGACATTTGTATACACTACTAGATGATCACCACAGTATCTTGTTACTATTTGTTTCCATACAGAGTTAGTACGATATTATTGACTATGGTCCCTGTGCTGTACATTATATCCCTGTGACTTGTTGCTTTTATAACTGAAAGTTCAAACTTATTAATCTCCTTTACTCATTTCACCCACTCCTTCCTTTTTGGCAACCACCAAGCTGTTTTCTGTATCTACAAGTTTGTTTTTTGTTGTTGTTGTTTTTTAGATTCCACATATAAGTGAAATCACATGGTATTTGTCTTTCTCTGTCTGACTTATTTCATTTAGTCCAATACCTCCAATGTCCATCTATATTGTTGCAAATGATAAGCTCTCATTCTTTTTTATGGCTGAGTAGCATTCCATTATATACATGTATATCACATCTTTACCAATTTATCCATTGATGGATTCTTAGGTTGTTTCCATATCTTGACTATTGTAAATAATGATGCAGTGTTTTTATTTTCTTTGAATAAATACTCGGAAGTGGAATTGCTGTTTCTTGTGGTAGTTCTAATTTTAATTTTTTGAGGAAACTTCATACTATTATCTAGTATTATCTAGTGGCTGCACCAATTTACATTTTCAAAAATAGTGCATGGGAATTCCCTTTCCTCCACAACCTCACCAACACTTGTTACTCCTTGTCTTTTTGATAGTAGCCACTCTAACAGGTATGAGGCAATATCTCATTGTGGTTTTGATTTGCATTTCCCTGATGATTAGTGATATTGAGCATCTTTTCATGTACCTGTTAGCCATATATATATGTATATATATATTTTAAGAAAAATATCTATTCAGATTCTCTGCCTACTTTTAAATCAGATTGTTTATTTTTATTTGTTACTGAGTTACATGAGTTCTTTATATATTTTAGATATTAACTAAGCCCTTACCAGATATATGACTGATTTGCAAATTTTTTCTATTGAATAAGTTACCTTTTCATTTTGTTGATGGTTTCCTTCACTGTGCAGAAGCTTTTAGTTTGATGTTGTCCTATTTGTTTCTGTTTATCTCTTGCCAAGATTGATATAAACAACTCTCCTATGTTTTCTTCTAGGAGTTTTACTGTTTCAGGTATTCCTTTCAAGTCCATTTTGAGTTAATTTTTGTGTATGGTGTAAGGTAGTAGTCTAGTTTCATTCTTTTGCATATGGCTGTCTCATTTCCCCCAACCATTTATCAAAAATTCTGTCCTCTCCCAATTGAATATTCTTGTCTCCTTTGACATAAATTGATTAACCATATGTGTGTGGGTTTACTTCAGAGCTCTCTCTTCTGTTCCACTGATCTATGTGTATGTTTTCACACTAATACAGTACGGTTTTGATTACTAAGCTTTGTAATATAGGGAAATCAGGAAGCATGATGCTTCCTCCAGCTTTGTTCTTCTTTTTCAAGATTGCTTTGGCTATTTGAGATTTTCTGTGATCACATACAAACTTTAGGATTGTTCGTTTTGTTTCTGTGAAAACTGGCATCAAAAGTTTGATAGGGATTGCACTGAATATGTAGATTGCTTTGAGTAGTGTAGATATTTTAACAATACTAATTCTTCCAATCCATGAACACAGAGTACATTGCCATTTATTTATGTCTTCTTGAATTTCTTTCATTAATGTCTTATAGTTTTCAGTATACAGGTCTTTCACTTGCTTGGTCAAATTTATTCTTAGGTATTCCAATCCTTTTGATGCAATTGTAAATGGAGGTATTTCTTTTTTTCTTTTTCTGCTAGTTCATTGTTAGTGTATAAAATGCAACAAATATTTGCATATTGATTTTGTACCCTGTAACTTTGCTGAATTTGCTTATTAGTTGTAACAATTTTGGGACTGAATGTTAAGGATTTTCTATATATAAAATCATGTTGTCTGCAAATACAGTTTTACTTCTTTACAATTTGGATGTTTTATATTTTTTTCTTGTCTAATTGCTCCAGCTGGGACTTCCAATACTATGTTGAATAAAAGTGGTGAGAGTAAGGATTCTTGTCTTCTTCCTGATCTTAAAGAAAAAGCTTTCAGCTTTTCACTATTCAGTATGATGCTAGCGGTGGGTTGTCACATATGGTCTTTATTGTTTGAGGTGTATTCCATATATATCTACTTTGTTGAAAGTTTTTTCATAAATTGATGTTGAATTTGGTCAATTGCTTTTTCTATATCTATTAAGATGATCATATGTTTTTTATTCCTCATTTTGTTAATGTAGTGTATCACTATGATTGATTTGCAGATGTTGAACCATCCTTGCATCCCTGGAATAAATCCCACTTGGTCATGGTGTACGATCCTTTTAATGTGTTGTTTAGTTTAGTTGGCTAGTATTTTTTTGAGGATTTTAAAATCTATGTTCATTAGAAATATTGACCACTTTTCTTTTCTTTTTCTTTCTTTCTTTCCTTTTTTTTTTTTTTGATGTTCTTGTCTGATTTTGGTATCAGGGTAATGCTGGCCTCATAAAATGAGTTTGGAAGTTTTCCTTCCTCTTCAGTTTTTCTGAAGAGTTTGCAAGGGACAAGTATTCAAACTTCTTTGAATGCTTGGTACAGTTTTTAAATTTACTTCTCACAGTAACTCTGTGACCAAGTTCTAACCAATGGAATACATTGACCACTATTGTCCACCAGACTGTAAGGTCTGTGATGACACTTTTAGATTGTATCTTTAAAAGAAATGTGTATACTTTCCCATTGTTCCTCTCCACCTCGTACTAGCTGGGATGGAATCATGGGAATTGAGGAGCCACTTTGCTTCTAAAAATGGAAGCCACATGTAATGGTAGGTTGCCTTCCCAATCTTGACTGTCATGTGAAAGAGAAACTTTGATCTTAAGTCACAGTTTTTCTGTATCTTTGTTACAGTAGCTTAGATTGTACATAATACTTCTAAATTGTTACATCATAAGGTAAAACTATCTTGTATAAAGCACTGCATTTTTGAGTTTCTTTGTTAAAGGAACTTAATCTTTTTCTATAACAAATAGAGATTGTAATACTACTATTCATGGTTGTTAATAGAATTAAATGAGATAATATAAAAAAAGAATCAGAACTTAGTACAGTTTCTGAGTAAATGGCACCTGTAATGATGATGATGATGATGATGATGATGATGATGATGATGATATATTTGTAATATAATTGATATATAGACATATTTAATGCAACATATAAATGCAATTAATATAATATAATAACACTTATTATAATTACTACTGACTAAATACTGTCCATATTCAGTGCAGATTAGCTAGCTGTACCAAACTGTTGATCTTAGTCTCCCAGGGAGCTCCTCTTTCTTCTGCCTCCATCTCCCTCAATGTAGTAGATATTATCTTCTTCAGTTGTGGCCCACCAGGACTTCAAGTAGTTTGTCCATAAATGGTCTTGAGAATAGTGAAGAGTGAGAGGTGTTTAAGTGGGAGAATTCAGGCATTGACTGAGATACGTTGAGTGTGGTTGGGTGTTCCACTGGTTTCCAAAATAAAATAGCAGAACTGTTGGATATTTTGTCCCCATGACCTCACATATTCTGGACTTCAAAAATATAATTCAATCCCTGCCAGATCCTTCTCAAATGCAGGTAGGTGGTTCAAGGAAAATTCATCACCATTTCTGGAAAAAGAGCCTTACATTTAATACCTACGGACAGAAGATCAAAATATTCTCTATGCATAGGAAGAATAGCGTATTTTCATTATATATTTAGGATTTATAAAGACGTGTCATGAGACTGACAAAAAGAACAGCTGTAGTGCCTCAAAGAAAATCTGCCCTTCATTCCTGCAGTAAGCGTCGGCTGAGCATTCTCAGAAGCCAGGTGCTTTGTTGGAGGTACAGAAATGAATAAGATGTGTTTTCTACCTATAGAGCTCACTCTCTAGTAGTTGTAAGAAGGCATTATGTAATGCTTAAGAGAATGGACTTGAGTCAGTCTAATTGGGTTCCAACCCTGGCTTTGACACTTAGTGGTTTTATGACCTTGGGCAGTTTACTTAACTGATTTGTTCCTCAGTTTCTTCTGTCATATGCAGATAATATTGATGTACTTCATGGGGTAGTTGTAAACATTAAGTAAGTTAATAAAGGTAAAGCACTCAGAACACTGCCTGACACATAGTGAGCACCTGCTATATCTTGGCCATTATTATCCACATGACTGTAAGCTCTGTGACAACCGGGTATCTTGCTTTGCTCACTGCTGTGGCTAGAGTAGAGCCTGAAACCAATAAATATTTGTTGACTGACCTAGTAGCTATTCAAAAATATTTGTTGAATGCATACATTATTGAATACAGTGGCATACAAGCTTTTGGGGTATTTTAGACCCTCCACCCTCCAAAATTGAAGTAATATTTATTGAGCACTTACTATGCTCCAGACTCAATGCTATTTTTTCTATACCACGGATGACTTTTCTCCCAGAATTCCTTTCTTTATGAAAATGAGTAAACATTTATTAAATGTTTTTTGAATTAAACTCTGTCCTGGAAGCTATTTGAGCTATTTTTCATGAATGGCTCAAGGCTTGGGAATTCCACTGTGTTGCTTTATATAACTTTAAGTACTGTAAGGGCCTCTGACCTTGAAGACTTCCCTTTAATGATTTGCATATCCTTGCCTATACTTAGCATCTATGATTAGACTGTAGGCTGTCATGACAAATCTGTAACGTTCCAAAACATTCTTTATTTCTTTATTTTTGGAAATTTTATAGTTTCTTTTCTCTTAAGAATACTTTGCTCATGGTAACTAAAACCCATTTGTAACAAAACTCAGACTCAATGCTAAATGATTTCATTTCATCTCCACAAACTTTATGAGTTAGGTGTGATTATCATTACAGTTTACAGGTGTGGAAACTGAGGCTCAGAGAGATAAAGTAATGGGCCTGAGATCACACAGAAGTTAATTGGTAGATTCAGGATTTGAACACAGTGCTTTCTTAGGTGCTTGTGCTTTTGAACAAGCACCCCTTCCTGCCTCCTGAAGTCCCTATGGATGGCCAAGTTGATGGCTCATCTGTGCTTTCACATGCATCAACCCGTATTCCCTTGCACAGGGGCCACCTGCAGCATGCAAAGGGAGTTGGGCACTATGGGAAAAAACACACACACACAAACCTGCTTTAGGTGTAGTGGCTGCTGTGTACACTTCCCTGTGTATTTATCAGCTGAGAAGTGGAGAGCAAGCTGAGGCTCTGAGTGTTGAACGGCTCATTGCCTTGGCCGCTCCTGTCTTCCTTCATGTTCAGGAAGCAGAAGATGCAGTTGAACTTTGAGCTAATGGGTCTGTTCTATTCATTATTTACCCAGGACTGTGCTTTATCACAGGAGCCCCTAAGTGTTCTGCAAAGAAGAAGGCATCTCATTAGTGCCTGGGAAGGCAGATGGTTGCTGTTTTCTTCTCTTCCTGGACAGAAACACAAATGTCTCAGACATTTGTATGGTAGGAGCTTACATTCAGGGGACTCCAGCAAGCAAGCCAGACAATCCCTCTCCCTGTTCCTTTTCTTGCCCTTTGTTAAACATAAAATAAAACCCTTTCTGACCTCTTGCTGTAATGCAGGTGCTGTCAAGTTGGTGTTTACATGCAGTACAGTCCTAAAGGAACAAGAAAGAATAGCAGTACCTTGATAGCCATTCTGAACCTAGCAGCTGCCTCCAGCCCTGTGCATGTTTGCAGAGTATATGGGGTAGAGGAGGGCTCCGCAGGTGACCTGGCACCTTTAATCATTGGCCAGTGGTGACTAAACATAACAAGATGTCATATAGTGTCAGAAAAATCTAGTTAATTAAATCTAGGTTTTCTATCTCCAGGAACCAATGGCTGGAAGAACTATGGCCTGATTAGCTAATATTCTCGTGTTGGATGGAAAATAATAATGATCACAATAATAGTAACCACTATGATAACAATAGGTAATAGTTACCAAATGCATCTGTATGCCTCCACTGAGCTAAGTGCTTTGCATGCACGTTCTAATTTAATCATTAGAACAATCTTATGAGGTTTTCATGTAACAAAAATTAAGCACCTGTTATATGCTCTTCATTGTTCTAAGCATTTGGGATAGATCAGTGAACAAAACAGCAGGGGAGATTAAACAGTAGACATCACAAATGAGTTATATGCAAGATGGTGATGAGTGCTGTGGAAAAAGAAGGAGAGTGGGAAAAGGGGGTTTGGAGTAAGCAGAAGGACAGTTTGTAATTTTAATCGGGTCCCAGTGGAGGTGACGTTGGGTCAAAGACGTGACAGAGGTGAAGGAGTGAGCAGTACAGAGAGCAGGAGGAGGGGGCACCAACAAAGGCTGGAGGTGACAGTTTTCTGGTTGTTGGAGGAATGGCAGGGAGAGGGTATTGGGGTGCAGAGTAGGAAATGACTTTAGAGAGGCAGTGGAGAGGGCAGAGCATAGGAATGTAATGAGGAGCCTTGGGAGGGTTTGAGCAAAAGAATGACATGACCTGACTTAACTCTGAGGTGGTAGATTTAGTTTATCATGCCTGTTTTATAGCTGAGGAAACTGAGTTTTAGATGGGCTCAGAGGTGACAGAGCTAGTAAGTGTACCTGACTTCGAATCCCACACTTTTAATCCCGACACTGTATTTATGTAATGTGCTCGAAACCCACCTCCCCTGCAGACGGAGAGCGTTCCCTTGCTCCTCACAAGTCTTCTGGCTACTGCTTCTGCCCCTCCTCTTCCTGCCAACCAGGCTAAGATGTGACCATTGCGTGTGGTAAAAAGTTTTAATGTCTTGCTATTGTTGCATCCCCTCACCCGATTGTTTGTTTGCGGATTCATCTCATATGATGAGAGAATTCCTGGAGATTCCACCTTTCTCTTGTTGCCCCTCAGGGAGTGTGGTGAGTGTGTGGAAATTGTGTTTCAGTTCTGTGCCCACTCTGGGACTAGAAGACCATTCCAAGCATTGGACACTCATAACATCCTCTTCAGTGGCCCAGGGAGTTAATGGCAGAGGGATCATCGCCACTCAGTGGGGAATCTGGGCTCTGTTTCATTCTTTTTCCTGAAACTAGTACTTCTGTCACAGTGGGGGCCCCTTTAATGAATCAATTAAGGAGAGTATTATTATTGGAAGCTGTTTTCAGCCCAATTAAGACCTTGCGACATGTCAGTTGGGATAATAAAAGTGAGTTAAATCTCAATTTTTCTTTATTAGGGTGTTTATTACAAGATTGAGATGTTCATTAGGTGGAGTAAAGCGACACATCCATCTTCTGCTCATCAGAAGCACGTGCAACCTGTACTGCCCTCAGGGTTAACAGGGCAGCCTTTTCTACATTGAGCCGAGTTCCAACTCTGCCTGTCTCGGGTAAACATAAATTCGTGAGGTCCACGATTCAGGTTAGGGCATTTTCTTTTGCCTCCAGTGATCATGGAAAAGTTGACTATGTTTGCTTGCTAAGGAGTAAGACAGCGAGTCAATATTTAGAATATTGATGAAATATGTGGTTTAAGGGCGATGCAAGCTCACACCAGACCTGTGGTTCGCCCAGGGAGTAAAATTCACAGATTTTGTAAGCTTTATAAATTTTGACCATACAGAAATTCCAAATACATAGGAAAGTATACGGAGTAAATTATTGACACCCATATATTCTCCTAGCCTTATCAAATCTAATGATTCTCTTATGCTTACTTCCGTATTTTTTTTTTATCAAAACATTATGGATTTAGCGGAAGCCTTTTATGTAGTCCTCCCTGACCCCATTATCTGCCCAGACCCCATTCCCAAGAGTTAACACACTTGTAAGAATTTCTCTGGGCCAGAGCTTCTCAAACATAAAATTAAAAAGGAAGTGATTCATTTTACATTATAACTTAGTACATGTATATTTGCATAAGCTTCTACATACCAACCCAAAATAAAAGTTTATTGAAACAATACTCCTTATTTCCATAAAGCACTCTGATATACAAGGGCTGCCTGGAAAGTATCCAGCCATGTAATCGTTCTCATTAAATTGACAATGGCTGAATTTTTACCCGACAGCCCTCGTATACTACTTTCATATGTGTTCTGTTCTGTCCTGTCTTAGCCCAGCTTTTTCTATCCTATCCTATCCTACTCTATGTATTTATTTTATTTAAAAGATACTGGTTGCGATTCACTAAATTGATTTCATGATCCAAGAATGGGTCACAGAATGCAGATTGCAGAACCGTGTTCTGTGATACAGTACCAGGAAGTGGGAATTTTGGCCATCTTGTACTTTCCTAGGTGTTGATAAATGGCTCTCCTAAGTGGTATACCCTTTATTGTTAATGTTTTGGATGCTTTGCTTTAAGTGTGTCTGTTTTAAGCAATAATAGTTGTATTTAAAACAAATTTCAATGTGATATTCTCTGATGTTTTATTGAAAATTTAATCTGTATATTCATACATCATATATTTATTCTTACTTTGATAGTTTTGTTTTGTGCTTTTATCCTTTTTTTCTCCTTTCTTTTAAAACTTTTTTTCTCTTTTTGCTTTGAGTGGGTTGATAAATTTTCTGTATTTCCATCATCAATCTCTTAAATTTCCTCCATTGGTTTGGAAGATAAAGACTGTAAATTATTCGTTTATTGGCAGCTTCTCCTACCTTTAAAAAGTATAAACTTTACTATAAATATTTATGAATAATTTCAAGTTAAGTGCTTTTATCCTTCTTTTGAACATAATACAAACCTAGCATGCTTTTTCATTTAATATAACTCTTGCATCCTATCTTGTTATTGTCTAAAGTCTAGCTTTACCTGTTTTTTCTAAACATACAGAAATGTTGTGGGGTTCTTTTTTTGCCAATAGTTAATTAAATTTATTGACTTAAATTATTTTCTGTTCTCATTTTTTTATGTCTTGCATTTCATGTTTTCCCTCTGTATTCTTTTATTTCCCTGTAGTACATCCTTTTGTGCATCTTTTAGTGAGGCTCTATAGATAATTACAAACGTACCTCAGAGATATTGCAGGTTCAGTTTCAAACCACTGTCATAAAGTGAGTATTGCAATAAAGTTTGTATCCCAATGAAGCAAGTCATGATCTTTTTAGTGGAGGGTCTTGCCTTCACTTTGTAAAAAAAAAGAAAACAAACAAACAAACAAACAAAACATCTGAATAAAATGAGGTCTTTGCATTCTTTGTCTTTTTGTGACTGAAAATTACCTTTATTTTGTCCCTACTCTATTTTAACTCTGTCTATAATTCTAGGTTGATATTTATTTTCTTTCAGCATTTCAGAGACAAAACTTCATTGTCATTTATCCTCTTTGTTGCTGATGAGAAGTCTGCTGTCATTCTAAATGTCATTCCTTTGTAGGCAATCTGGCTTTTTCTGGTAGCTCTGAAGTATTTTTCTCTTTGATTTTCTGCAGATTTGTCAATGTCAGATGTGGACTTAGCTTTATTTTTCCTGCTCAGTAGTCAGAGGGCAGTCTTGATTGGATGACTCTTGCATTATTAATTTTGGAAAATTCTTAGTTCTTATCTCATGAAACAACACTAGAAATTTCTCATTTTATTCTCTATGTTTCTTAACTGCTTTTAAATATATTTTTGTTTTCTCTGTGATACTTTCTGAGTGAATTTCTCTGTATACATTTTTTTCAATATATGAATTATATCTTTGATTGTCCATTCTAGAAGTTATCCCATTATTTGAGATTTAAATTCAATGACATCGCTCATTTATAATTTTTCAGCTTTACTGAGGCATAAGTGACAAATAAAAATTATAAATAAATAAATAAATATATATATATATATATATATATATATATATATATATATAGAGAGAGAGAGAGAGAGAGAGAGAGAGAGAGAGAGAGAGAGAGAGAAACTTGGTGATTTGATATACCTCTAAATTGTAAAATGAAATGATTACCACAATCAAGCTGATTGGTACCTTCCATTTCCATTTGGTTTCTGTAGTCTCATAATTACTGGCTCTTTTTAAATGGAAGTTGTGACTCTCTTTGAGTTCTCTAAACATAGCTCCTTTAAAGTCTTTGTCAGATTGTTTCATAAAATTAATTTAATCTGGAATGCATTTATGTTTAATAAGTGATTCTGTTGACTGTTTTTCTTAGCATTGTATTTCTTTATGCGTTTTGAAATTTTAGTTTTCTGGCTAAATACTGGTGTTTTCATGTCTCTCTCTCTCTCTGTGTGTCTCTGTCTCTTTCTTCTTTCCCCATTTTACTCATCTTCCCTGTTTAATGGTTTTGACATTTATTCCATTCTGCTTCTGGCATCCAGGGTTGAAACCATTTGAAACTCTTGTTCTGAAGGGAAGTTGGTGATAGCACAGTCACCACCATATCATGAGCTACCAAGTACAATTTCTGATGGAAAGGGTGTGTCTGGGCCTTCTAGTACTCTAATGCTTACGGCTTTCTGAAAGCACTGGTGATGGGGAGGCTGTGGGACAGGAGTCTCCTCACCAAATTGAGAGCCTGAAGCAGTAAGCACACTTGTATACCTTTGTCTAGATCATGGAATTCCTGGCCACAATTCTTCATATCCAGAACCAGAATCCAGCAGGCTATATCTTTAGCCTCACTCACAATTTTGTATTTTGTTCTATTTCTGGTTCTCAGAAACCTTAATCTTATTATTAATTTTGCCTCCACCTTTTTATTTTTTTTTTACTTTCTATTTTCATATTTTCTCTTTCATTGGTAAGTGTGTGGAGCAGAGAGTATGTTACAAAGTGTAAATTCCCTGTGCACCCTTGCTCGGGAGTGATTGGATTTCCTTTAATGGTCTTTCTCTGTTTCCTCTTTTCCCAAGTTCATTTCTCAGAAGAGCTTCCAATATCCTGTTCTTTTCTTATCAAATCTAAGAACCAGATCTATTTTCAAATTAGTTCTTTTTTTTAGTCAGCACAATAACTCCAACATCTATCACCAGACATAGTTACAATTTTTTTCTTGTTATGAGAGCTATTACTCTTCTAGCAGCTTTCAAATGCACAATACAGTAGTATTAAGTATAGTGACCATTGTGTACATTATGTCTTCAGGACTTATGTATTTTATAACAAGAAGCTTATACATTTTGTGATCACCTTCACTTATTTTACTTCCCACACTCCACCCCAAACCCTGCCTCTGGCAACCACCAATATGTGCTCTGTATCTATGAGCTCTTTTTAATTTAGATTCCACATATCAGAGCTGTCCGGAAAGTATCCAGCCATGTAATAGGAAAATAGAGGCATTTATGGCTGGATTTTTTTTCTGGACAGCCCTGTATTAGTGAGATCATATGGTAGTTTTTTTTTTTCTTTCTTATTTTATCTAGCATAATGCCCTTGAGGTTCATCCATGTTATTGCAAATGGCAGGATTTCATTTTTTGTATGGCTGAATAATATTAATATTCTTGTGTGTGTGTGTGTGTGTGTGTGTGTATCTCCCATTTTCTTTGTTCCTACACTCATTGATGGAAACTTAGTTGTTTTCATATCTTGACTATTACATATAATGTTGCAATGAACATGGGGATATATATATATATATATATATATATATATATATATTATAACACCTTACCAAGTTGTTTGTACAGTGCCGCCAACGTAACCGCATGGTGGCAAGTTCACAAACTTAATTGTCAGCTTTTGGGTCTGATGAGAGCTCTGATGGCCATTCCAGAAAAAGAGTTCCAAAATTGCTTTGAAGAGTGGGTTAGGCTCTGGCATGGGTATATAGCTTCCCAAGGGGAGTGTTTGTAAGGGGCTGTAGAGATATTTAGCAATGAGGTATGTAGCACTTTTTCTAGGATGAGTTCATGATATTAATTGTCCAAACTCATATATTCAATATTATTTTATAGATTCACTTGTACAGTGTAGTGGTTAGACATTTATATAATTTATATAATGGTCTCCCTGATAAGTCTAGTACCCACCAGGTACCATACAGTTATTACAATATTATTGACTATATTCTCTATGCTGTGCTGTACATCCCTGTGACTATTTTGTAACTACCAATTTGTACTTAATCCCTTCATCTTTTTTATCCAGTCCCCCAAACTCCAATCCCATCTGGTAACCATCTGTTTCTTCTCTGTATCTGTAAGTCTGTTTCTACTTTTTTTTTTTTCCAAGTTAGTGTTTTTGTTTTCTTTAAATACCCAGAAGTAGAATTGCTCCATCATATGGCAGTTCATTTTTTAATATTTTGAGGATTCTCCATCCTGTTTTCCATAGTGGGTGGAACAATTTACATTCCCAATAACAGTGCACAAGGGTTCCCTTTTCTCCATGTCCTCACCAACACTTGTTATTTCTTGTCTTTTTGATAATAGCCACTCTAACAGATATGAGGTGGTATTTCATTGTGGTTTTGATATACATTTCTCTGATAATTAGTGATATTGAGTGCATTTTTACTTACTTGATGGCCATCTGTATGTCTTCTTTGGGAAAATATCTGTTCAAATCATTTACCTCTTGTAAAAAATTAAATTTATTTTTGCTGTTGAGTGGTATGACTTTTTAAAAATACATATTTTTGATATTAATTCCTTATTGGATAAATGATTTGAAGGTATTTTTCTCCCATTTGGCAGTCTGCCTTTCCATTTTGTTGATAGTAGCTTTTTAGTTTGATGTAGACTCACTTGTTTATTTTAGCTCTTGTTGCCTTTGTTTTTGATGTCAATCTAAAAATATCATTGTCAAGACTGATGTCAAGTAGCTTATGGCCTATGTTTTCTTCTAGGAGCTGTACGGTTTCAGGTCTTATGTTAAAGTCTTTAATCTATTTTGAGTTGATTTTTGTGTATGGTATAAGATGGGGTCCAGTTTCATGTATCTGTCCAGTTTTCCCAACACCATTTATTGAATAGATTGTTCTTTCCCTATTATATATTCTTGCCTTCTTTGTCATAAAGTAATTGATCACATGTGTCTGGGTTTACTTATGAGCTTTCTATTCTGTTCTATTGATCTATGTGTCTGTTTTTATGCCAGTACCATACTGTATTGCTTACTATTCTTTGTTATATAGTTTGAAATCAGGAAGTGTGATGACTCCAGCTTTATTCTTTTTTCTGAGGATTGCTTTGACTATTCCAGGTTCTTTGTGGTTTTACATAAAATTTAAGATTCTGATTGCAAATTGGTGTAACCACTATGGAAAACAGTATGGAGGTTCCTTAAAAAATTAAAAATAGAACTATCTCATGACCCAGATTTATTCTTAACATTTTAATCTCATGGTCATTCTTCTTTGTGGGATGCTGGTGAGCATTATGTGTCATTTCAAAGTGGTCTGGCCTGAGAGCTTCAGGGTTCTCTTGGCTCATCTAGGTTGGTTTAGACATGTGAACCTTGGAGTTTGCCTAAGATCGAAATCTCTGGAGTAACCACTAAAGGACTGTGAGAACATGGGTAAGTTACATTAATTCTATGCCTTAGTTTCCTCATGTGTAAAACAGAGATAATAACTGAACTGAACTCAAGAGTTTATTGCAAGGATTAAAGGAGATAATGCCTATGATATGTTTCGTTTAGGTTCTTGACATGATAAACACTCACTAAAAAGAAATAATGGCTACAATAATTATTCTTACATTTCCAGGTTACCCTGGACATAATCCACCAGCATGGGAAGGTTGCTGGGGAATTTTTCTGAATGAATGACAGGGGACAGTAAAGTGCTATTGTGAAGGCACCAGTAGGAGAAAAAATTAGGAAAGAGACCAGAAAGTATTAAGAGATGTCCTCTGATGAATTATAAATTCATTATAGCTTTTAGTAATGCCCCTAACATGAGTGGCTTCTTCATATTCCAAATGCAGAAATTAGTAGGAAAAAACTGACTTTCTAGTGCTACTAGACCAAAACCTGAAGCTTAAATCCAAAAGCACCTGGGGTACAGTGGAAAGAGCACTATTCTGGGTAAAGAAAGATCTGGGTTTGATCTTGGCTCTACCTCCTTGGATTAGTCATGTCTCTTTAAGCTTCAGTTTCCTTATCTGTGACATGTGAATGGTAATCCTGCTTCCTAGGGCTGTGTTGAGGATGAAATGAGATAATGTATGTGTAAATGCATAACACCTAACAAGTGCTCAGTGCCTTTTTAAAAAGGGAAAATAAAAGGGATTTGATGACAAATGCCCCAAACACTGTCTCTTTGGATCCCAACTTCAACTCACATTTGTGTAACTCTACCTGCGAGCTAGCTCTTCTCCACTTTTCTCTACCTTCAAGATTTCTGCAGCAGGAAGCAAAAGAGAGGCATTGTGAGTTGATAAAGAAGTCTTGTGTCAAAGCAGGGGCAGCCCCATCTCACATCTTTATGTAGGTACTGCTTTGAGGGCAATGACTTTCCAAGTTGCGTCAGCTGCACCAGGCTGAGATTGATCCATGGGCATTTTTCTCTTCAAGTCTCCTCTTTCATCCTCTTTATGGTGAAATGTTCACACAGGGTTTGGGGAGAAAGGATAGACTCCCATCAGCACCCAGTAAGGGGAACCTTTCATGGCCATTGAGTAGAGAGGATGGGAAGTGCTTACTCAAATCTTTTTTCTCCTTCCACTTCACTCGTGCTTTAAATGTGTACTCACTGCAGGATGCCTGTCTGGTGTTATTTCCAGTGGGAGTTTTGTGATCCTAATTCAACTCCAGTCCTAAGGGATGAGTTGGTTCATGTCACAGCCTGGCAGCTCACTGAAAGATAAAGATCTTAATTCCCTAATTCATTAATAACATCCCAAAACAAAATAAACAAAACCAATCCATCCAAAGCTAGGCAAATCAGGAGTAGAACTGGCTCTCACCCCAGCAGAGAGAAGACCATTGTTTATTGAGAGTAAGGAAGTGAATGATGAATTTATTTCACACATTAAAGCAGCTGTCCTCAACCTGGCTGAATATGAGAACCACTCTCCAGAGCAATTAAGTCGGGGGAAAGAATAGAAAGGCAGTTAGTTAGAGCAACATAAGTGACTCTTCCTGGCTAAGAATAGCAGCTCCATTATCATTTAAACAATCAAGCCGGGTGGGCTTATTCTCAGGCTAGGCAGGGACTGAAAGGGAAAAGGAATGGAGCAGGACATGATTTGTTTTTTAATTTGAAAGAAGGCTAGAAATGCTGGATAAGCCCTTTCTAATGTTCAAAATATGTCCCTGTTCTTTTTCCCACCTAACACCCCTCAAACTACTAAATTAATGGCTCTAAAGTTTAATCTTAACCTCTAACAATCCAAAATAGGATAATATTTATAATTACTATACTGTGGCACTCTTTTGATGAGGTTAGCCTGTGAAGAAGGCCGACTGCTACAAATTTTAATTTTACTTCTCCCCCCACCGCAAAAATTGCTCTATGGTTTTTGCCTTTGGTCCACGGCTTGGGAGAGGGCACCGGGGTCGCTAAAAGCTGTCTGCCAGCTGCAGGGAGAGGCTCAGGCAGAAGTCCTGACGCCAGCGGGTGCAGAGGGGCCCCGCAAAGGCCGCTGGGTGCACGAGGCCCCTCGTGGGGCCTGAGCGCCCCCTGGGGTCCGGGGGCCTGAGGAGGTCCGTCTAGTTGTTGCCATCTTCTCGAGTTTCACCCGCTCGTCCAGGACGTGGCTGTCCCGGAAGTCCCAGAGTCTGCGTGGGCAGAAGCCAGGGCCCGCAGATGCATGAGGGCCTGGTTCAGAGGCTTCTCCGGGATCCCCGCGGCTTCCACGGAGCCCAGGATTTTACCCCCCACGTCTTGGGGTGGCTTGTCCGCGTCCTGGAAGAGGGCGCAGCCGCGGTGCCGGTTTTGCATCTTCTAGCGGCACTCGGGGCCTCGCGCGTCTCCTCGGCCACCTCGTAAAGAAGTGGCCCAGGCCCTCCGGTCCACGTCGTCGCCGCAGTCCAAATAGAAGCTGAGAGAGGTAGGTGTAGGAGGCGGGCAGATGCAGCGTGACCAAGGCGTTGACGGCGGCCTCCACCTTAGTGGAATAATTCTAGCGAGGGAGGGAGCCATGGTTGTAGGGAATCAGGAGCTAAGCTCGAAAAAGAGTGTTGTCTGGTCCGGAAGGTGGCTGAGGAGATGGTTGCGACTGGAAAGAGGTTAGAGGGTGGTCAGAGGCGGAAGAAAGGGGATTCCTGAGCCTGTGTCATCCAAACTCTTGAAGCAAGAGACAGATCTGGGGAGCCAACCCAGCATACAGCCATATCCTAACTTGTTAGTAAAGAAATAGGGAAGTTACGCGAAGTGTGGGAGGCAGGGTCAAGAATAGGGCGGAGGTCTGTTGGAATAGTTTCTAGGCTCAACATTGTTTCTGCCCTGTCATGTCTCGTCCCGTCCGTCCCGTCACGTTACATCACCAAATGGAAACGTAACTTTCTTGTCCTTGTAAATGCTACGTCTGACCGAAACACGCCAGTCAGCCACTCCCCAAATGCCGAGCCAGCTTTGGGCCTTCGGCAAACCAGCCAGTGAGATATTTTCTATTTGTCTCGTCCTTGTTTTTTATTCTTCAGCCTATAGAAGTGCTTTTCCTTATGCCCCATTTTGCACTTCTCTGAAAGGAGACCGTTCACTTCATGAAGTGTTAGAGTTTGTTTCTATCACCTCCATTTTTTTCTTCATTTTTTTTTTTTTGTTTTAACAGTTTTTGTCAACAGAAATGGGATTTGAAGCTGACTGCTAATGGCTGTGAGACAAGACGCACAGGTGAGGTGCATGCTGAGCTCTTGGAATTCACTGTTGCTTTTGCCCAGACCAAGGGCCCTGAGTAAGTCACTCTTGGATTTGAGCTCTGCTTCCTTGCATGCAGCTCTCCAATTCAAATGTAGTTAAAGGTTCTGGGTACCTGGAAGGGTTACGGGGCTTATTCATATTTCCAGAAAAGTTCCGGGACCTGTAAAGTTTCCGGGACAGTTATATTGGGAGTCCGCACTGGGTGGCAGCAGTTAGCGAACTCACGAGGTAAGTCCACAACATAAACTGCTGGGCGTGCTTGGGAAAATAAAGACAAGAAGTTCGGACTGTTTTGATCATCCATCTGAGTGGGCACAGTCAGACTATTGAAAGCCATCAGGTGTCTGCCACTGTAAAAACAAAAAACCTTCTAGTGAAAGAAGTAGTAGATTATTGCTAATGATACTCGTGGAAGCCCAAGGGGCAAAGGTGATGGGCACAGGTCAAACCCTGGTGGAGCGCTTTGGGTTAGAGACACCTGAAACAGAAGCTTGTACGACTGACTAGGACACTGGAAAAAAAGAGATTGTCCTTGAGAATTGTGCCAGATCCTTCCATACCTATGCAGAGTCCCCCATTTACCCAAAGGATTGTTCAGTAACGTGCCAAAGGAAAATTAACGTTCATGGAAAACGTTGCCAAATTTTGGTATATTCCCCGGCTACACTCTTCTTTAAATTCCACTTCCTTGGGGGCCTGCACAGGGATCCTGGGAAAAGTGGCAGAAGCTGGCACGGGGTGAGGATTCTTCCCAGAGTCAGCACTTCCAGGTCTCTGTGGTGCCTGGTTGAGAGGGAAAGGTAAGCTTTCACATGGTCCCTTCCTTTCCGAATCCTGACACTTGTGAACTGGGTTTTGTGATACTCGTTGGCTGTCAGTGCTTTCCCTCCCAGGGACAGCTGTTGCCTTCTTGTCTCATTTTGTGCCCTGAGAACTTGGCTTGGCTTTCTGCCTGCCTGAGGTGTGCGGGTGGTTGGTTCTTACGATGCAGGTAGCTTAACCGTCAGGTTGGGGGCTCCAAAATATGGTCAGACAGAAATGTAGGTTGTACCCTATTTTAGTGTAGGTATTATCAGACAGAAATTGGATTGCCCTCCATTTGTAGCTGGAGTCCTACTGAGTCTTGCCAGCCCACAGGGAAATTGTCTGTCTTTTGGCTATCTCTGGGAGTGCCTTTGGATATTGGGAAGGTAGTATCTTTTGCCTCCTCTTAGGGGATGCCTCTCGCATCCATGGGATCATTCAGTATTCAGAGGGAATACTGATTGTGCATCTGGCTGAAACCTGACAAGGTATTTAAAATTTTTCTTTTATAGTAAATCTATGGCAGAAATTGGCCAAATTGAGAGCTAACATTCAGAGCCTAGTAGGAGCTTTTTAAAAGGCCTTCTCCCCTAAGCTCAATGAAGCTATGTGCCTAGAGCATTGGTTCCCAAGCAGTGGTATGCATACCCCAGGGGTTCGTGCTGGGCCATTCAGGGATACGTGGGAAACAATCAGTAATGGTGTAAAAACAAGTAAAGTAAAAAGTATAAACTTTAGTTATGAAACAATAAATGTTAAGTTTGAATCACCATTAATGGAGACACTTCAAAATTAGATCGTATTAGCAAATAATGATTGGTGAGGTCATGGGTATGAGCCCTTCCCTCAAACTGCTGTTCTACCAATTATTACGCAGTTTCAGAACAATCCATTTGTGTTTCTAGAACTTCCCCAAACATAAATATATCCATAGCCAGACTGTTTGATTAGCTTAGTTATTGACTGAGTAAAAGTAAGTGCTTTGTCTTTGATTGTGATTCCTTTGAAGTAGTTTTTTTAATTTAATGTTTAAATACTTGATCATCATTATCAATATTTAACTGTGTTATGAATATTGTAAAATTAAATCTATGGTTTATACTTGTAATTTTTCTTTCCTAACTTATTATCCCATTTCCAGCATTTTAAGATAGGCACTGATCAAAAGTGTCAGTATTTAAAAACACTTGTTTTAAAAACAAGGGGTACAATTTGTAGAAATGGGTTTACAGTGGGTACAAAGTGGAAAAAGGTTAAGAACCACTGACCTAGAAGGAAACAAAAACATCCAAAAGATAAAGAGCTTTAAATCTAGAACATAGGAATATTTTGATTTCCATCTTAGTTGAAGATCTCTTGATACAAAGAAGTAATTTGAAGATAGTGTGGTTAATTGGGTGGGTCAGCACCTTGATATCATTTAGGTTACAACCCAGTTCTTGGAGGAATTAAAAACAACTCTCCTACAACTTGAGGACAACTTGTACAACTTGTCTTACAAATACAGTCTTTATAAGAAAATAAAAAGCCCACCCATCCTTTTTACAAACCCCCAAACCTCTTCTGTTCTTCTCACAAGTCTTCTATGTATTATACAAATTCTGGCCTTAGAAAACAAAATTACTTCTTGGAGGAACTTGCATTCTTTTTCTGTGCCTTTGAGATACAAATATTCTACCTGGTGTCTAGGAACCTTCTTATCAGAAGGAAAAAAAACCATGGAAGCTATTTGGAAACTATGCGAATGAAAAATTTCATCTTCACCAATATTGGTAAAAAAGTTGAAGCCATCTGAGCAGGTAACCTTAACTTCAGAGGAATAACTGGGACCCAAGCCATAAGATCTGTTTGCATCTGTTTGTATGTTTTCATTGTTTATGTAGGTATGTTGTAAATGCGTGATTTTTTTTCTGCCTTTAAAATTAATTTGTAAAAAGCTCTATTTAATTGGCTTAAAGAAAATCAAGCGTTTATATAAATGAAGTATACTCTCAGAAATCTAGAAACCAACCCAAGTATTTCTCAAGTTCACATGATGTAGGATAATCTTTGGTAAATAAAAGCTAGTTTAAATTTGTTGGTTTAGTTAAAACAGGCATGTCTTTAGAATGATCAGAATTAAATATAATACTTTTTTTCTACCTAGGTTTACTAAAAGTCAAATAAGCTCATGTCACCTCTGTTACAGAATTTGTCAGCAAGAAAGATAACTTACGTTGATGGTTGTTTAATTTCTCATGAAATTTTCATGAGTTATTTGAAATAATTGTTAAAAACAAATAAATAGATGTGATAAAAGTTTATAAAATGAATTTTTCAACCATATTTATGCTTTATGGTATGTCTATTTAAAAATAGTTTCCAAAATCTTTTGGGGAACTTGAAACCTTAAAGTTAATTTGAGATAAGTTAAATGCTGGATATTCATTTAATATCAAGATCATTTCCAAATTAGATAAAATACTGAAACATTAATTATTGAGCATAGGTTCATCTACTTTTGGCTATTTGCTTATTTGGGTCTATTAATAAACATGTTTTGTGCTACATTGAAAAATTAACTATGAGGAAGAATATACTTTTAGAAATTATGAAATGTATTTATGAAGTATAACACATTCCACAGTTGCTTAGTTCTTAGTTTTCTTTGGGATTAAGGATTCTAAAGGTTAAGAATTCTAATTAATATATGTAATTAAACTACTAAAAATAATAAGGGTAACATCTCTATGCAAGGAAAGTAGGATTTGTTTTTGGTAAGAAAAGTTTCAAGATACAGAGATGTGTTTGTGTTAAGGAAAAAAATAAAGTAATGTTGTCTTAAAGTAATATTGATTTGGAATGAGAAAGAGGGGGAAAATGTAGCACAGAATCTGAGTGGATATAAAGAAGGTTGCAGAAGGTTTATGGAGAAGGAATCTTGGGAAAGGAATTTTATGTGTGGTCAAGCTGGCTAAGATTAGAATGGATCTATTTTTTTTTTTTAAAGTTTTAATAGTAAAAGTACACAGTGCAAAATTAGAATTTGTCTTTTTCTCTGTTTAAAGGACAAAGTTTTCTTAAACTATTGGTCTGCTCCTGAGAAGAGATTGTGAAAAGATTTTTTTTCTTTTTAAAACTTTTGGGTTATTTACTGTGCTTTACATTATGTTGTGTTTATCAGGTCTTGCTAGGCTTTGGCGCCCTCAATGCTGTGGCCTGGGTTTGATTCCCAGCCAGGGAATTACCAAAAAAAAAAAAAAAAAAATTCAGTCTTAATATTAAAAAAGCTAAGTTTTGTTCACAACAAAGTAACTTGTATTTTCCTTAAAATCTTCTATTATCACTTAGATTAAGTAATTAATTATTTTGTAATTATTTATGATCTTATTTAGTCAGATATTCAAAACTGTTGACATTTTGACAACTTGCCCAAATCAAATTCTTTTTTTAAATTTAGGTATAATTGATATACATGACTACCTTAGTTTCAGGTGTACAGCATAATGATTCAATATTTGTATATGTTGTGAAATGATCACTGCAAATATCTAGATAATGTTTGTCAACATACATTGTTACACATTTTTTGTCTTGTAATATAAGAGCTTTTAAGATTACTGTTATCAACTTTAAAATATGCAATGCAGTTTTAGTAACTATCATTGTCATGACATCCCCATGATTTATTTGTTTTATAACTGGTCTGCTCTCTGTATCTATGAGCTTATTTCTTTTGTATTAATTTGTTTGCTTTAGATTGCACAAATAAGTGAGATCATATGGTATTTGTCTTTCTCTGACTTACTTCACTTAGCCTAATGTCTTTGAGGTCCCTCCATGTTGCTGTAAATGTCAAGATTTCATTCTTTTTTATGGATGAATAATACTCCAGTGTGTGTGTGTGTGTGTGTATGTGTGTGTGTGTGTGTGTACGCACAGGCGTGTATATGCACATTTTTCTCCATTCATTCATTGGTGGACCATTAGGCCATTTCCATGTCTTAGCTATTGTAAATAATGCTGTGATGAACATAGGGGTGTATATAACTTTTTGAGTTACTGTTTTTATTTTCTTCAGATAAATACCCTCAACTGGGAGTGCAGAACCAGATGGTAGGTCTATTCTTAGCTTTTTGAGGCACCTCCAGACTGTTTTCCATATGGTATGCACCAATTTACATACCCATCAAAGGTGTATAAGGATTTCCTTTTCTCCACATTGTCGCCAACACTTGTTATCTCTTGTCTTTTTGACAATAGCTGTTCTAGCAAGTGTGAGGTGACACCTCACAGAGGTTTTGATTTGCATTTCTCTGATGTTTAGTGATGTTGAGTACTTTTTAATGTACCTGTTGGCCATCTGTATGTCTTCTTTGGAAGGATGTCTGTTCAAATCCTCTATTCGTTTTTTTGGTTGGATTCTTTTCAAATTTTTTTGTTTGTTTTGTTATGAGTTGTAGGAGTCCTTCATACAGTTTGGACATTAGCCCCTTATCAGACATGATTTGCAAATATTTTCTCCCATTCAGTAGGTTGCCCTTTGCTTTGAGTTAAATTTGGTGTATGGTATGAGACAATGTTTCAGTTTCATTCTTTTGTGTACGGCTGAGTTCTCTGCCTCCAGTTCTCTATTGACTCTATCTCCGTTCACCCATCTTTGCTGCTGATCCTGCTTCTTTATGAGGTGGCAGAAAAAAAAATGTCTATTACCCTTTCTGGGTCCTGCACAAGTCTCAGCTTCTGGGAGTGTATTGCTTGTAGTGAGAGCAGTAGCACCAAAGGACTGCATGTTGGGCGGTGTTGACTGTACCCTCAACTCCATGAGCTCCGTCTAAGCTGCAGTGAAGTACAGCATGTGCTTGTGCTGAGAGTGCAGCTTTGCCACAAGCAGCCTCATTCCTCCCTCCATGCCCCTACCATATAGACATTCTGGAACTCCTGCCTATCTTTCCTCACCCCATCATCTCTCTCTTTCATTAGCTCCATTGTATAAAGTCTACAGCGTATGGATTTGTCCTTAATAAATGCTGCTTGCTGTTGTAGCCTGTTTTCTCACCAGGATGACTGCATGCAGAAGGCAGAGGAGTTGCTCTCACCACTTTTATGTTACACCAAAGGTCCAATGTGGTAGGTGAGCCACGTGGCCATGTGCACTTGCTGGTGGACCATTCCACCAGTGCCCCACCTTCTTCCTTTCTAACTTCCACCACTTGCCTCTTGTCTGTGACATGCTCCCTTATAGCAGTGCTGTTTCAACCCAGGTTGGAGGGAAGGGATTTGACCCAGGAATATAAAGACTTAGCTGAAGGGAAAACTTGACCAAGCAAACATTAATGACCAGCTGAGTCACCTTCACACAACATTGCATTGTGATGGCGTGAGGGCTCATTTTGTGGGACTTGCAGACATGACTTCTTTCTTTTAGAAGGCACTGTGGGAAGGAGAATGAGTGAGCTCAGGGGGTACCCTTGGTTTGGGTCAAACTGGCCCTTTAAAGCCCACAAGAGGCCAAACAGAAATGTGCAGAAGCACTGAAGGCTGAAACCAAAGCTTCACCTCCAAACTGGAGTTTCCGGAGCATGTCTCGGAAGAAAGGCCACATTAGCAGGTTTGGAGAGGGAGCAGAGATGCTAATGAAGCGTGAACCGGCTGCTTGCAGCAGAGCCTTCTGGGCACCATGCCACCATCTCGCTTTCTTTCCTACCCATTTATTTATTTATATTCTTAATTAATGGAAATTTCAACTCCCATTAGATCAGGAGTCAGTAATAAACAGCCTGAGCACTAGGCGGGCAGCGCTGCTGGGGAAGGGCAGCGGATCCTCTTTCTGTTCTGGATTCTAGTCACGTGGCAGGCCTGGGCTTGGGGAGAGAAAATCCATATGCCGGTTCTCTGTAGGAGAGCCAGGAGCCTGTGTTGATGCACCTCTGTGGTGTCTGTGGGGTTCTTCTTTAGGCATCACTGAGACATTTCTGTCTTTTGTTCTCTTGGAATCACGCAACCCAGTTTTGCATCCTACCTGGCTGTGCAGTTTTGGGCAAGTTAAGGAAATTTCCTGTGTCTCAGTCTTCTCTGTTAGAGAAGGTAATAGTACCTACATCAGAGGGTAGCTGTGGGTCTTAAATGAGGTAATGTGCGAAGCGCTTGGCACAGTGCTTGGTTCTCAGTGAATGCTCGCCGGGTGCACAGATGAACACTGCTCCTCCCGCAGGTGCCTCAAGCAGCCCAGTGGGAGCTCCTTCCAGGAGCAGGGCTGGTGAGCAACCTTTTTCAGGGCTGTCCCAGCCACTCCCCTACTTTGGGGTCTGGCATCCGATTTGAGGGTGGCAGTGTGAGTTGGGTTCAGGTGGAATTTTTGAATCCCTACTCTTGGATCTCAGGCCTGTTGGCATCACTTAATGAAGCCTGAAACCATCTGCATGAGTATAACCTGGAGTTCAGGTGTTGATGTGGGACTTAGGTGTAGCCAGAAAGCCATTGATGGGTTGCAACATGGTAGAGGGATAGGAGCCTGAAGAAGTGATTGGGGTCCCACAATATGAGGGAAGCTTCCCTGCCCACCTTCGGGGGAAGGCTTCAGTGAGCTCTCAGTGGGCTCTGCATTGCCACGCTGAGCCCTGTGGAGGCAGTGCCGGGAGGGGGAGTGACTGGAGTGTCGATCTGATGTCACACCTTCTGGAATTGGGTCCTGGCTGTGGGACCTAGGACAAATCTCATACCCTTTCTAAGCATCAGTTTCTGGCCATAAAAAAATGAGCATGGCAATAGCAGTGTTCTCTTCCTAGAGCTATTGAGACGACATGAGCTGACATAGGAAGCGATTAGCAGAATGCCCGGCAAGTTCTCAGAACCTGTTAGCTGTTCTGATTAGAGAGGTTTCATTTATTCTTGTATTTTCAATGCCTGTTGCAGTGTCTAGTTATAGTAAGTGCTCAAAACAGTATTTGTTCAGTGATTAAATGGACAATGTGAGACTCGGAACAACCCAGTGACTTTTTTGGGCCTGCTAGCCCTGACAGAGGGGGCTCTGTTTGATGGCCTTGAATGCCACTTCCGGATCAAAATACAGATTTCTGGTGCCAGGTTCACAGAAGCCAACTGGGCCTGAGAGTAGTATGTTATTTTCACCCCAAGGAAGGAACTTTCTTTCCTTTTTCTTGAAAGATGATAAAGAACAAAGTAGCCGAGGTCCTGGGTGTCACTGGAGAGAAAAATTTAAGCTGCTGTGTTTGAGGCTTAAATTACTAGCCCCTCTAGTTATCTTGGCTACACTATTGGATTTCATTTCTAAAGGGAAGGAACTCAAAAGGTGAGGCAGACACTAGTCGCTATTGTGACAGAACAGGAGCACAATTGGGGAAGACTGTTATTCCATCTGGTATATCTGTGTTCTCGCCTCACCTTGGCTACCTCATCCACTCTGCGCTCACCTCATCTCAGAGAGGACACAGCAGAAACAGCAAAGGTCCCAGGAAGGGCAGAGCAGATGGATCTGGGGGAAGGGGTGACTTTCACACCAAGAAAGATGAAATCTTGCATTCTGAAAGGAGCGTAGGAGAGGGGTGAACGCTCTCTCGAGGTGATGAGTGTAATGAATGGGGAGCAGCAAGCCAATTGCAGACCCCCCTTGCCCTTTCCTAACCGGAGAAAGAGGCCGCACTTGACAAAATTAAAAAGGAGCACATTTGGAACTGATGGAAAGAAATGCTCTGCACACTATGTGTAATTAACCCGTGTAGGAACCTAACCTGCTCACTATTAACTGAGGCAGGCAGTTGGCTGGGCTCTCAGATGGTTAGAAAAGTAACAGCCCTTTTGGCAGTTACAGCTGCAATTCCTGAGGTCATTCATCCTCTACTGCAAGACATGAAATAATCACCAGGTTGGGAAAAGGCACATCCCCTGGGATGCAGAAAAGAGGAGGTGAGATTGGGCATTTTGATGGAGGGGATATTAGTACCTACTGCAAGAGGCCTCGGAAACGGCCCAGGGAAGCTAGGAGACTTGACTGAGGTCACACAGACCCTTAGTGGTTGAACCCAGAAGCCTAGCCTCCTGGCTCCTCCATTACAGCACGTGACTCCAGGTGGGGGTCAGAGCCTCACAGCGCCAGCTCTTGTTTCGGCCTTGCCCTTCACCCACGTCTGTGCTCACTGCATTGTTAGTGGGCCATTGCTACTGCTGAAAGGGATGGTCAGAATCACGGGACAGGGTTGATTTGGGGAGCTGTACCGTGTATGTTATTTCTGGGTAGGAATTCTGATCTGCTTTATATCCATGTGATCTCAAGTCATGTGCTGCGAGCAAGGCAATAGAATAGAAGATAGCTGGAGTTTTTGGGAGGAGGTCACTATTACAGGTTCAAATTCCATCTTCACTTCTTAGGTGTATGACCTTGGGTCCCTTACTTAATTTCTTTGAATCTTAGTTTTATTATCTTACTATTACCTTCTTCATAGGCATGTGGGGGTTAAATAAGACAGTATTAAAAAGCATTTATCATGCAATGGCACAGACTAACCATTCAAAAACTGGCAGCTAAAATAATTATTAGAACTAGAATTATTAATAGCATGAGCTGACTCTTTAGGAGAAAACCTTGCTTTAATCTTTTAGACATCTATCTATGTATCTATCTGTCCGTCCGTCCATCCATCCATCCATCCATCCTTTTGCCTTCTCATTCACTCAACAAATTCTTTTTGAACACCTAGTGTGTACCATGTTAGATACTAGATATACAACGGTGAATGAAATATGGTTCCTATTCTGTTGGAGTTCACAATTAAGTGGAGAAGACAATCATGACAAATGAAAGAAAAGCTCTGTGACACATGCTGAATTCACTAGAGGTGGAGATCTGTAAAAGTATTGTGGGATCATGGAGGGAGCGTTTGTGTATTAAATAGTTATTAAGCACCAACTACGTGTTAAGCACTGTGATATGCATTCATCAAGTTACTTGTCAAGCAAATCCCACCCTCAGGAACAGTGATATCTTGGAAAGGCTTCTGTACTGACTGGGAATCGCAGAAAACATTGCCAGAACGTGAGTTTGCACTGACAATGATACCAAACATTGCTCCGAGGAAGCACTATTTATTACCACAGAATATTCTGAATCACTCAAAAGTGGTTCAAGATGGCTTTTGTTGTCTTGGTGAAAGATGTTGGTTAAAAAACTCCAGAATAGGATCAGCAAAAACCTTGGGAGATATCCAGGGATTGTCTAAGGATTTATAGGTCCTAGGCCCCCTTACATTAGAAGCCTTGTCCTAGGTCTTAGCGGACCTCCCAAGCATATGATATGATGTGGAATGTCTCCATTCTCCCCAGTAGATTTATCTTTTTTTTTTCTGTAAAATTATTTTCTAATTTTGGCTATTTAAAATTATTTATGATGAGTGATTTTTGGAAATTACATGGTTATTCAAGAATTCTCCTGGGATGAGAAAACTTAAATGGTTTTCCAATATAATGACTTTTTTTGATGAATACTAAATTAAACAATTAATGAAGTTGACATAATATTACATCTTGTAGACATTCAATTAAACACTAAATAATTCCAGTTTTACATTTTCTTTTTGTATTTTGAGCCACTTCCGTTTTTCTTTACTCAAAGGCCTGAGATATTTCTGTTGGCCTGTGAGAAGCCTGGTGCCTCTGGATGGAGGAAGGCTGAGGCAGCAGCAGGCGTCTCCCTCAGCCCAGCCCCCACCCTTGCCTCAACCTTGGGGACCCCTGAGAGGGACCTGTGAGGTGGCCCCTTCAGACTGCTGTTAGTGAGCCACATTGGAGTAGATTCAGGTGCCACGGCTGGGAAGTAACCCACGAGGCCCTTTCTCCAGCTCTCATAGGAAGCTTGTTTCTCTCTCCTCTTGGCCCTTGGCCCACCTTCCTTCCTGTTTGCTCCTCTTCTGCTTTTTATCCTCTCTCTTTTGCCTTCTCTCTTGCTCATGGCTTTGTCCATCAGTGGAGGAGCCAGTGGCTCCCCTGGACCTGCCCCTCTCTGCTGCTGGCATGGAAGCCATGTCTGATCCCAGTGAAAGTGTCATGGAGGGAGGGATGACTACAAAGCCAGCACTTGCAGAATTAAAGACAGTTATAAAGACACTTCGATTGAAACTGGAAATACAAAGCCCTTGTCATTGTATTTCTTTATAAAATCAGTGTCCTGAGGTTTTTTCAGAGTAGCCAGCATGACATGAGGGGCTGCACTGTTATCCTTCGTAAAGTTTTACTGAGCAGAGAGATGGCTGGAATTTCCGTTACACTGTGTTAGAAGTGTCCTTTGCTCGCGGCTGTGCTTTAGCACAGAGTGCCCTTCCCCTGTCTGCCTCGTGGCTGCATCCCTCATATCTCAGCTGCAAGTCACCTCCCAGTGAACCTGCCCTTGACCTCCCTGGGAGGATCTGAGTGCTAGCTCTTTGGCGCTCCCACTGCCCTTAACAGCGTTCACACATCCATGAAAGCAAGCCCATCTCCTATCACAATGTTTGTTTAATTGGCACAACTGATTCCCACTGTAAACGCTTTGTGGGCCCATAAAGGAATGAGATAACTGGGTGGAAACCCTGGAGCCTTCTTTTTGCACTGATTCTGAGTCCTTTTCAACTTTGGCCACACCAGGAAGTATCGTACTCTCAGTCCTTCTTCAAGAAGAAACCGTGACAAATACCTACCCAGCCTGCGAGATCCCTTCCTCCAGGTACCCCAGGACCACGAATCTTAGCTCTAGGACCTACCACCACCATAGATTAAACAACAACAACAACAAAAGCTCAAGGATGAAAATAGGAATAAATACCTCTAGCCATAAAAGTGAAATAAATCAGTGTCACCTCTCTGTAACCAGAGATGCTTAATAGGCTGAGATCATGGCCAAATTGTAAAATATGTGTTTAGCAGGTGGTGAGGGCAAATTTAAGCTGTAGGAACAAATAGCCCAACTGTTTTTCTCATCTTAGAAGGAAATAACTTTTTCTTTGCCATTCATTAGATAATGGGTCTAAGTCGGCATTCATGGGGTTTGGTTCTGAAAGTGTTGGTCTTGGTTCCAGGACTTAGAGAGCATGAGCTGCTCAGGGTCATGGGCTACTGTCAGCTGGGGTTGGAGATGCCTGCTGAGGCCCCAGAAGTCCAATACCAGCCCCTTCAATGTTTCGTCTCATTTACTATCGTCCAATTGGAATAGGATAAAGTGCCCGCTGACACCCTGCCTACCTTTCCAGTTTTCTTTGCAAACTCCTTCCCAGGCATTTGTCCCTCAGGACCTCTCTCAGCTCTCACTGGGCTACCTGGATGTTCCCTGTGTGTTCC
>PVJL010001156.1:0-172953 GCA_004026885.1 Lyroderma lyra | reverse complement strand
CCTGTGTGTCCCTGAATTATGGCTCTTACCATATCCTGTCCTAATTCATTTCTACATTGATTATAATAATCAGTCCCCCAGGAAATCCCGTCATCACTACCTTCAGAATACTATATTCCACATTCATCCACTTTCCACCACGTGCATCTCTGCATGCCAGTGCACTCCACTGTCATTCTCATCACGATTCCTGAGCGCCCTCTGACCTGGCCGCCGCGCCTCCTTGTGTGCCTTCCACATCAGCGCTCAGAACTACCAGTGCTTCCCGTGGGCATTAGTCAGGGTTTTCCAGAGAAACAGAACCAATAGGATATGTGTGTGTATGTGGAAGGAGAGTTAGTGTAAGGCAGTGGTTCTCAACCTTCCTAACGCCACGACCCTTTAATACAGCTCCTCATGGTGTGCTGACCCCCATAAAATTAGTTCGTTGCTACTTCATAACTGTCATTTTGCTGCTGTTATGAATCATCATGTAAATATCTGATACGTGTTTTCCGATGGTCTTAGGCAACCCCTGTGAAAGGGTTGTTCAACCCCCAAAGGGGTCGCGACCCACAGGTTGAGAACCGCTGGTGTAAGGAATTGGCTCACTTGATTATGAAGGCGGGCAAGTGCAAAATCAACAGTGTGGGCTAGCAGCCCGGAGACCTGAGAGTGCTGGTGGTGCGGCTCCACCGGCTTTGAGACCTGGAGAGCCATTCCTGCAGATGCAGCCTGAGGGTGGTCTGCTGTCTGCTGGAGAATTACCTCTTGCTGGGGAGGCTGGCCTTATGTGTGGATGGCACATTCCTGCTTCAAGCTCCTCTCTCTATTCTCAGCGCCTAGAGGAATGCTTTCCTCCTCCTCCCAGATGCCTGCATTCAAATGACACCTCCTCAGAGAGGCCTTCCCTGACCCATTTCCTCTCTCACGTAATTCCCCTGGCCTGTCACGCTCTATCTAGTCCCTTACCTTGCTTTCTGTTTCTTCATGGTTCTTAGCCGACACTGTATCCTACATTTATCTATTCATTTTCTGTCTCCTCCGTCTAGAATGCAAACTCCATGGGAGCAGGGACTTCACCTGCTTTGGTCACTGTTACATCTTCACATAACCAGAGCCTGGCACATTGGCACATTAGAGGCATTTGACAAACATTTATGGAATAAATGAATACACTGGAAATATATTAATATTCTAACATATACTAAGTGATTACTATCCCTTTTTATGTGTCAAAACCTGTGGGAAAAACTCTGATCTTCTACTAGGCTACAGAGTCCATGAAGCTGGGACTTTGTTGGTCTTGTTCAGTTCTGTATCCGTAGCACCTATAACAAATGCCATGTGCTCAAACATGATTTGCTAATTCAGTGCCTGAACAAAGGAACATTTTACAGGCTGGGATATTGAGGCATAGAGAGGTGACATGACTTCCCACTTTATGTGTAAGTGCAAGAGCCAGGATTGCAACCTGGATGATCTAATCCCCTAACCCCACCTTTAATGATGTCTGTCTTCAGACTTGACTGTGATCTGTGTAAGGATGATGGCTGTAACTTGTCTGTCTTTACTCCTCCAGTTCCTGACATAAGGCTGTCACTAAATGAATGCAGCTCTTTCATCTCTCAGACTTCCTTGTGGGGACTGCCCCAGAGGGCTCAGAGATTAGACTGCCTACTGGAGGATATTGCATTTAGCCTCTCAGTGCAGGCATGGGATAAAGAACAAAGTTGTAATGAAATAGACCCAGGTCCTCATTTCTAGTGCTGTGACCTTGGCCTCAATTTTTCTATCTGCACAATGGCGATAATAGTATTGTCTACTTTCAAGGATTATTTTTAAGGTTAACTGAAATAATAGCTCTAAGACTATCATACTCTAGTTGCTTAACAAATGCTTGCTGTTGTTATTTAATGACTTCCTTTCTTTGAACTTCTGGAACACAGCTTTTAGTATGTCACTTCTCAGACATCACAGTGTATCATTTATCTCATAGTGAGCCTCTGGGATCTGTGGTTGGGTTGAGACCATGCCTGACACGTTTGTATTCTTGAATAGGGTGAGAGTGGTGCTTTGTGTCTCATAGTTGTTCAGAACTTAAGTGAGTATGTTTATTTCTAATGCTCCCAAAAGAGAGGTCTTTGTCAATAGATGTCCATGATGATTCCATGAAGGTCTGATAGACTTAGGGATCTTTGTCTACAACACTGTTCTGGGGAATCTTGGGTTGGGTGACAGTGGTTTAGGTGACTTGAGAACAGAATAAAAATGTTTCCGTTAGAATACTCTCAAGCTCTTATCTCTCATTCATTTTTTTTTTTTACTCATGAGAAGAACCATAGTAATGTAAATGTCCAACAAAAATACTGAAAAATTATGCTTTGACTTTAATTCCCAAGCACTTGAAGTTCAAGTCAGGGAATCCGTAATTCCACAGGACTCAACCTAATTTAAGCAGAGGAATGCGGGTAAAGGGCAGAGGCAGTAACGAGGGAGAAATATATATTTGATAAGATGGTCAGGGAAGGAGATGTTTGAGCAGAGATCTGAATGACATGAGAAACCAAGTTATGTAAATTCAAAGGGAAGAAGAGCAACCAGGCAGAAGGAATAGCAGGTGTAAAGGACCTGAGGCATCAGGTGTTGTATTTGAGGAACAGCAAAGAGACCAGTGTGGTAAGAGCATGGTGAGGAAAGGGAGGGTGGTTGAAAACTGGGAAGCTGAGGAATTAGGAGACTAGATCATTAGAGAGCCTCATGGGTGATGGCAAGGATTTCGGATTGTATTGGGAGTGAGATTGGGAGGCCATTGGGCAGTTCTGAGCAGAGGGAAGACATGATTTACTTTTGTAAAAGATTTCTTGAGATGCTGTGTGGGAAGTGGCTTAGAGGGTGATGAGTGAAAGTAGGAAAATGAGTTAGGATGTAATTAAGTCATTTCAGTGAGAGAGTAGTGTGGCTTGGTAGAGGTGGAGGTAATGAGAAGTGGTTTGTTTTGAAATATATTTGCAAGGTTGATCCCATTGGACTTTTTTATGGATTTGAAGTGTTTGAAGTGGTACACAGGATAAGAAAAATAGAGAGTGAATGATTGAATGATTTTACTCAATGAGATGGAGATGACACAGAGAGGAAAAAGCTTTGGAAAAATCAATCTGTTTTGGTATGTTAAATTTATATCCCAGTGGCTGTATTAAATAGGAAGTTGTGTAGAGAAGCCTGAAGTTCAAGGGAGAGGGCAGAACGAATGATACACATTTTTGGAATCGTCAGCAAAACAGTATTTAAAGCCGAAAGGGTGGATGAGATTATCTAGAAAGTGAAGATGAAGAGGGAAGAGAGGAGAGACAAAACCTCAGTCCGAGGACACCTCGACATTTAGAGGTTGGGAAGAGGAGGAGCCACCAAAGGAGACCAAGAACTGGCAGTGATGTTGGAAGAAAACAAGAACAATGTGGTGGTGTCCTTGAAGTCAAGTTAAAAGTCTGTTTTAAGGACAGATTGATCGATTGCCTGTATCAGATATCTCTAGGAGGTCGAGTAAGGTGAGCATTGAGAATTGACTCTTGGGGTGAATACAAGATACATATAAGAATGCTCATAGAAGCTCTGTTTATTTTTAGCAAAATATTGGAGGCATCCCCAAATGTCTGTCAGCGGGGGAATGGGTAAATACATTGTGGTATGTTTGCACACTGAAATTCTGCTCAGCTGAAGAAAAAATGAATGTGCTGGAGTCCCACAGATGAATCTCACAAATATGGTAGTAAGGGAAAAAGTTGAAGAAGAGCATGTGCAGTTGAATACTATTGATAAAGGTTAAAGCATGCAAAACAAACTTATATTGCTTAGACTAAAGGAATCTACATAGTAGAAGTATAATGCAGCACATGAAAATTAAACATACGGCATTCAGGGTACAAGATACTTAAAGAGTGGGGCAAGAGGAAACGATTTTGGGAGGGATACACAGGAGACATTCAACATTATTGGTAATACCATTGGCCCTTGAACAACACAGGGTTTGGGGCGTTGACCCTCTACAGTTGAAAATTCACAAAACTTAACTACTAACAGCCTACTATTGACTGAAAACCTTACTAATAACATATTAACACATACTTTGTATGTTATGTGTATTACATACTGTATTCTTACAATGAAGTAGGCAGAACAAAGAAAATCTTATTAAGAAAATCAATAAGAGAAAATATATTTACTGTATTTTTTGAAAAAAGTCTGCATGTATGTGGATCTGCTCAGTTCAAACCTGTGTTGTTTCAAGGACCAACTGTATTTTGCTTTTTAAGCTTGGTGGCGGATACACAAATTATGCTGAATTATTTATACTTTTTGTAAAGTCTAGATATTGCTTAAGAAATTCTAAATTAAAAGAAAGACAATTCAAGACATTGAACTTGTCAGTGTGGACATTGTCTGTGACCTAGAGAAAAGCAGTTTCAGTGAGGTGTTTGTGGAACTACAGATTGAACTGGGTTCAAGAGGGAAGGAGAGGGAGAAAGTAGAAATGGTGAATAAAGACTAGTCTTTAGAGAACTCTTGGTGTTAATGGGAGCAGAGCTATGGAGTGGTAGCTAAAGAGAGATGTCAGGTAAAGGAGGGTTTGATTGACAGAGTGAATCCAAGTGTAAAGTTTGCTAAGGCCAAGTAAGGTATGAAATTAAAGTACAGTTTGCGTATTATTTATCCTGCTCAGATAATCCAGACTCCCCCCCTCCATTTCCCTTTGGTGTTTTGGCATTTGACTATTGGTATTCATTAGCATGTTCATCAGAAGAGGAAGAACTCAAAACGATGTCCACATCGTTTCTGGTGATTTAGAGTGTATGGTTTCTCATATTAGGAAGGTTGTTCAAAATGGTGTGCAAATGCCACTTATAACCATAACTTCCAAGAAAACTTCTTGAAGAAGGTGGATTTGCGGAAGCTTTTTATGTCATTGTTATTGTGCATGTAAGATTTATTACCACGAGGAGGTGGGCTTTGGGTTATTGTGGTGGTGGTGGTTGTTTTTCTGGTAGCTGGTGTGGATTTATAAAGATGAGACCAACAATGCCCATTAGCAAGATAATAATTAATAAAAGATAAATAATAGTGAATTTAATTTACAGAGAATGCGTTGTGTGCTATGCATTTGTAGGTATCTTGGTTGATTTCATTGGACTCTTGCAACTTCCACTCAGAGTAAGTCTTGTTATCCCCACTTTACAGTTGAGGAAGCTGAAACCTAACTGAGTTCCATGGACTGTAAGTTCCAGAACTGGAATTGGAACCCAGGATGTCTAATTCCAAAGCTTGGGAGTAGTTCATTTTTCCATGCAGCCTCTAAGAATGGCTGTGATTAGACTCTTGACAGAAGTCAACGTAACTCCCCTTCTTGGATTGCAATTTCTGACTAAAAAGGCCAGTCTTCTCCTTGCTTTGTGATATTTGTATTGCTAGTGAGCGTGATGAAACAGCATGAGTAGAAGTTGAGTGATCACTGGGAAACATCAGTTGGAAGTTTTGAAGATCTGCAAAGAATTGAGAATAAAACTATGACCTCACATTTTGAGGTCTTTTACTTTAAACAGCATCCTGTGTTTTAAAACATCCACAGTGACTGTTGTTGTTCTGTATTATTTAAATGAGCAAGTGTCCTAGTTTCAGGAGGAAGAGATTTGTTGTTTTTTTTTTTTTCTCATCAAATTTACTGCACATCTGTTTAAAGAATGTGGCAACAGTATGCATAAATCTCCAATCAAAATATTACAGAACAAGCCAATTTTAGGATATTAAAAATGTATGGCCAGACACAATGTGCTGAAAATACAAAATTACCATGTGGTGCCTTTTCTGCTCTGCTTACATTGAACTGTTTAGCCCCAAATTAAATCTTGTACAAAAATAAACCAGACAAAAGAAGAGTTAAACTTGGCCCTAAATGATTAAACTGATGTTGTAAAAGTATGTCTGTATAATATGCCAACATTGCAAATATATTTTTATAACAATAGTTTTTTAATAATGTCTTAAATATATTTTGAAACATTCCAATTATATCTGCCATTACATATAATGATGTTTTATGGATATTGGGTAATAACATAATGTAGAAGAATTTTAAAACTCCTTTAGTAGAAAATCTTCAAATGATTTATAAGCAACAAGGAATCTCCCTTTGGAGATTTCTAGAGTTAATTCATACTTTGTTTCTTTTGGGTGAGATCAGTAAATCAATGAAGCTCTAACTGGACTTGAATCTAAGCAGGCTACTACCTTCGGGTTTCATCATAGGAACGTCATCATTATCTCTTTTGCTGGAATATCACCACTACTGCACCAGCATCGAGATATGACTGCCTTCTGGTTACAAGTACACTATTAGTCATCTTCTATATAACATTCAGTTCTCAGAGTGGCCCTATGAGATGACCCTTATTAGCCCATTTTATAGATTGAGTAGTTGAGGTTTAGAAATACTAATTTGCTTTAGGTCACACAGCCAAGACCTACGCCCTTGAGAAGCGTTCACATCTGTAATATTTGACAATTTATAGGATTATTTTAGCTGTATCCTCTTGGATAGATCTCCTTGCAGTTCTGCTATAGTTGGGACATGCCTTTGAGAAAAGCCAAGTGGCCCTCTCAAGGTCGCCAGTGGTGGAGCCTGACCTTTGGATTACTGACAAATGTTTTCCATCATACTTCATAGAAAGCCTCATGTTGGAAAGAAAGCCTTGTATTGATTGGTATGGTCAACCAAACTCCAGAGGAGATGTGGATAACGGAGATGAGGAGTGGGGGAGGGGGAAGAATCAGAGAAAAACACTTTGCTTTTCTCACAGAGATGTTTCCCTGCCAGCCAGTGTCCATGCCTTATATCTGATTTTTAGAAAGATTGCAGCAGCTCAAAATGTGGGTTTCACACAAACCCTCTGTGAGACATTGGGGGTACCCCAAAGCTCTCTTTTAGGATTACAAATCTGTATCATGGTTCCCTCGGATGTGCAGGAGAAGGGAAGTCTCCCCTCTTCAGTGGCTTGACTGGCGCTCAGAGTGGCACAGGCACAGGGAGGCTTGGCGTGGGGCTGTGCATGGGAAGCGGCTCTGCCTCTGGGTGGAGATGTCAGCACAGGATGCATCATGGCCAACATTGCTGACGTGCCTGGAGCAGGAAAGGAGGCAAAGTGCTGGCTGCAACGTCAGGTGGGAGGTACTTGGGTGGTATTTCTGGGTTCTTTCAGAAAAACCCAGAGAGACTGTGGAGAGGCATGGCACTGAGCTGGCTTTACAACTGTCCTCAAGGCAAAATTGGATATGGATCGTGATATGTGCATATATATTTTAACCTTTGGAAGAAGAGGCAAGTATGGGTGTTGGGGACATGGATGGAAAGATCTGGGTAACTAGAAGCTACTAAAAATGGATAGGAGTAGAGGAATAAGATAAGTCCACAGAGGTGGGTTGGGTGGGGGAGGTTCTGGAACGTAAACCTCAGGTGGGCAGAATTACTCTGATGGGCACTGAGCATCACTTGAAAATGTGTGAGCAGGGTAGTAGAGTGATGAGAGCTGAGCTTTAGGCAAATGAATTAGGAAATTTTGTATTAGATGTTTTAACGTGGAAAAAATCTTAGAATATGAAGAGACTTATTAGGAGTCTTTTGATAATACCCCATTAAGCACAGGGCAGAGGTTTCTGAAAGTGGTTCTGTAAAGACTCAGTAGTCAGGGTTCTTGGGACCCGTCAGGATGGTGGCTGGACTTGGTGGAGATCCTAAAGGTTTTATAGTAAATGAAGAACAGTGTCCGCAAGACAGAGCTGAGGATGGCTCAATGTGCCACAAGGAAGGCGACTTGGGTTTGTTTGTGTAAGTGGGTAGAATAATGGTCTGGGAATTGCAGGTTAGAGGATTCTGGACCTGATTCCCAACCTTAATGACATGGGGTGTCGGGTGACACCTGACCACCAATGACATGGGAAACCTCCACTTGAGATGGCTGTAGGGGAAGCAGGGTACAACATCCTCAAGATAAGGTAGTAAAGGGATATTCAGTGGAGGATTTAAGGATGTAAGAGATTTTTTAAATCAAGGAATAGAGATTCCAGAAAGCATAGGACAAAGATTTAGGAGCAATCTGAGTGCCCGAAGTTGAATCAGGGCGGAATTTGGATCAAGGGAAAAGAAACACCAAGTTGTTTGGGAATCAGGGAAAAGAAGAGGGTAAACCAGTAGAAGGGACTCAATATAGGGAGGCAGGGTCATGAGGCTGCACATCTTCCAAGGCAAGAGGTTGTGACAGTCTTCTGTGGGGTCGGGTGCTGCTTGGCCCCACGGGGCTGACCTGCAGCGCCCGGTCTCTGGGAGGCAGTATGTGGAGAGGCATTCTGCAGGCTCTGGGTGCAGAGACAAAGCGTGGTGGGCACCATGCTCTCAGCGTTTGAGACTGGACACCAGGCTCTGAGATGTGGCCCTGGGCTCTGAAAGGATGATCTCATTAAAAAAACAACGTGTCTTTTTCCTATTGTTTATTTGTTGTCAGTATTTTATGTAGAATACATGATGGACATTAAAGTCCTAAAGCATCTAAAAAAAGAAAAAACAAAAAATAAAACAGCGTTGTCACCTTCATGCACAAAATCCCTAACATGGCTCAATCTCCCCTTCATCCTAGAGAGGCCGTGCAGTGACATCTGGCTTCCGCCTCCCTCTAGAGACTCCTGTCTTGCCACTTCCTTCACAAAGCACGTCCAGCCATCCTGAGATGTTTACAGGTTCCCGAATGTTTTTGCAGCTTCTGACTGGAATTCTTTTCTTCCTACACACCAATGGCCCATCAGCCTCCACTTTGAAGATTTAGCTCAGGAATCTCCTCCCCCAGGAGACCTCTCCTGCCCACCTTATGTTGGATTAGATGTCTCATTTCTCATGGAACCTCTGTCATTATCAATGCCCCGTTCATCAACACCCTCTTATCACCTCTGTCATTAAACGTGCCGCATGATGTGATCTTTTTATAGAAAGCACTCAACTCTGAGAAACTTTCGAGCAAGACTCATGTCTTATTCACCATCACATCCTCAGCATCTTTCATGATACCTGGCGCATAGACCCTTGATAAATATTCAGGGAATGATTGAGATAACAGGAGCTGAATTAGGTCAGTGCTGTGGGGAATAAAGTGAAGGCATAGATTGCAGAGGCCTTGTGACAAGAATTAGCAAAAATTTTAATATGTGTGCCCACCAGGAGGTTTTGAACCTGGGTCATAGGTAAGATTGCTGTGCCATTAGCAAAATGAGAGAACACAGGTGGAGGCAAAACTTGTTTCCTTTTTTTGGCAGCAAAACTGATAAGTTCATGGTTGAGGCTTGGGTGAGACACACAGATGTCAAAGAGGCAGCTGAAAATGGTCACCGGGGGTGGAAGGTGATAAATTCAACGTAGTGAAAATCAAGGGAGAAGAGAGACAGAAGGAGGTGGCTGACAAGGTTGTAATGGAAGACCCATCACTGGAGAGTCAACCTCTTTCCTACAGGCATTTAGTGGAACAGAAATAATAATGACAATAACAACAGCTACTACTGCTACTACTGCTACGACCCTCTCTGATACATGAATACCATGGAATTGTTTAGGCTTGTTTGTTTTACATAAAGCGTAGTAATCTCTGTTACCTCCTCTGAACCTTCCAGCAATTTCATGAAGTAAGTAAAGTAAATATTATTCCCATTTTGGAAATGAGACACAGGGAGATTACAGTCTCAGTAGAGGCAGAACAGACATCAGACTGGTTCTCCCAATTCCCACTGTTACATGTTCTGCTAGACCACAGGCATCCCCTCAGAGAGTTAGAGGTGCCCTAAATGAGGCTTCTTAAAGTGCAGTAAGCCTCCACTTCATTCTAGTTTTTAACAGCACACTGACCTGTGCGTCTGTGGTTCTCAGGTCTCCTCTGCAGCTGTTACCGTAGAGAGAAGTCACCCTGGCAGTCTGCCACTCTGATGGCATGTGGCCATTTGTAACTGCAAGGTTACAGTTTGACCAACAGCTTCACAATTTCATCCTTGAGTTCTTTCAGACCCTTGGGTGGGTGCCATCTACATCTAGTAATTTATTTGTCTCTAAATTTGTCTATTAGGTCTGTGCATCTAGTGCTTTACCACTACATTCCTTGCCCCCACCCCCATCCTTTTGTTCTGAAAGATAATTTGTGGCTAAGAATTTTTTAGCACATTTCTCAGTAAGCACTTTATAAGTATAGTTAGGATTTATGTAGGACCAAGATTGAATTTGTATTGCCTAAAGACTCAGAATATTTATCTGTTGTAGTTTATATTCAGAAAGGAGAAATATTCTCCTTCTCCCATTAAGGATTGTGATTGAGGATGGGGACTGTGTAGAAATAACAATGATCTCTTACTGAGGGGTGATATTTACCACCCCCCTCCCCCAACCTTGACCCATCAGCCCTGCTGTCCCCTTCCTTCCACTGAAACTATTAGGAACAGTCTGGAGATGTTCTCCTGAATATCAGACCTAAGTGCTTGGCCTCTCTTTTGTTCTTCTGGAAATTTCTGTGACATTTGACATTTTTTTTTTCAGGCCCAAAATCCTAGGAATCATCCTTGCTCTTTCTTTCCCTCAATTCCCTTGTATTGGTGATGATCACATGTTTTTTCTTTTTTAACTAGTGAGTTGTATCAGTTGATTTTTGAATGTTAAATCAGCATTGCATTCCAGGGATGAATTCTACTTGTTCACGATGCATTATCCTTTCTATATAGTGTTGATTTGTTAAAATTTTGTTTACAAATTTATCATCTGTGTTCATGAGGGATATTGGTCTGGTTTTTTTTTTTTGTTTTGTTTTTAGTCTTCTAGGAATGCCTTTCTCTGTTATGGCTATCAAAATAACATTGGCTTTATTGTCTGAATTGAGAAGTATTTCTTCCTCTGGAAATTTTTGGAGAAATTTGGTTTAGAATTGGTATATTTTATTTTTTAAAAGCGTCTTATGCTCAAATGACTGAGCTAGCCAGGCAGCCCCTTCTTTTTTTTTTTTTTTTTTTTAAATATTTGTTAGAATTTACCAGTGGAGCCATCTGGGCCTGGAGTTTTCTTTGTGAGAAAGTTTTTATGTACAGATTCAATTTCTTTATAGAAATAGGTCTATGTAGGCTGTATATTTAATTTATTCTTCAGTGAGATCGATAGTTGTCTTTCAAGAGATTTGTCCATTTCATCTAAGTTGTCGAATTGATAGGTAGAAAGTCATTCATATGCCCTTATGATCCATTTAGTGTCAGTATAATCTGGAATGATGTCACTTCTCATACTCAATATTGGTAATTCAGATTTTCCATCTCTCTTTAGTTTTCCCGATCAGTGTTTCTAGAGGTTTATCAATTTTATTGGTCTTTTCAAAGAACCGGTTTTTGGTTTCATTGCTTTTCTCTATTGTTTTCCTGTTTTTTATTCTTGTTTTGGCCTTTATTATTTCCTTTCTTCTGCTTGCTTTGGACATAATTTGCTCTTCTCTTTCTCATTTATTAAGTTTGAAGCTAAGGTCACTGATTTGAGACTTTTCTTTTTTCTAATATGGGTGTTTAGTCCTATAAATTATCCTTTTAAGTACTATGCTGGTATCATCCCACAGATGCTGGCATGCTGTGTTTTCATTTTCTTTCGATTCAAAATACTTTTCTAATTTTCCTTTTGCTTTCTTATTTGACCCAGGGGTTATTTAGAACTGTGTTATTTAGTATCCAAATGTTTAGGGACACTGCCATATATCTTTTAGTTATTGATTTGTAATTTAATTCCATTCTCATCACAGAACATACTTTGTATGATTTGAATCTTTTTAAATTTACTGAAACTTGTTTTATAGCTCAGAATAGATTTTTAAGTACAGGGATTAAACTTCTGGGGATCACATTTATGATGCTCAGTCAGCAATGATCTTGTTCGTGATTCACTGCTTTTTAGAGGTAACATCCCAAAGGACCTCTCCTCAGTAGACTCCCTCGCTTCCTCACTTCATTTTCCCCACCCCTCATATCGTTCAATGCATGGAGAAGACTCTCCTAGAGAAGAGGCTAAAGGCTAAGGGCATGAGATTCAATGTAGAGAAGATTTGGTTGATAAGACCCAGGTATGTTCCATATAATATATGGGTCAGTGTGAACCCAAGGGCCGAGGTGAAGCTGTAAAACTTGATGGGATGGCAGTTTAAGAAACTGCAGTGCCTGAAGGGGAAACAATATGTTTGTAACCCCTATACTTATGACAGGATTTCTATTGAGAAACGTGGATAAAAATAGAAGTTAGTAAGCAGCCAGTGAAAAATCCTTAAGCCTTTTAAAATTCCACCACCTAAACAAAGGTGCTTGTGCGCATTCTGATTTGTTGTAGTTAAAGTCATTATAGTCAATACTCTAGGGGCTACCTGAGGGCAAGAGGGCGAGGGAGTGGGAGAGGAGGGAGGAGAAGTCCAACATACGGTGATGGAAAGAGAACTGACTCTGGGTGGTGAGCACATGATGCAACACATAGATGATGCACTGTAGAATTGTACACCTGGAACCTATGTAATTTTTGCTAACCAGTGTCACCCCAATAAATTTAACAATAAAAGAAAAAGTCATTATGTCATTCTTCCTTCTTGGCATCCCCTCTTTTGATGTCTTGTTCCAGGACTTTCGGCCCAGCAGAAGGTGAGCCCCCTCCAAAAATCTCCCCAGACCACTGCAGCCTAAACTTGTTTCTCCCAATTTTGAACCATTGCAGCTGAAGTCATTGCCACACGGCATGAGCTCAGTGACTGAGCTGGGTGGTGATTTGAGGGCAGGAACCCTCAAATCTAACTTAATATCTTAATGATAGAATAAGAGAAGGACCAAAGAGGATCTAATGGGGATGTTTGGGGGCTCACAGGATTGTATGAAGGACCACTGGTCTGCTCACTCAAGCAGATTTTAGTCATAAGTGGGCTATTTCAGTAACATTTTAGTTTTTGGTGGGAGTGGGAGAGGAATATGTTGATTTTGGAGCCTAGGTCTCAGACACCTGAATTTAAGCTCCTGGGCTGCAAAAGTCAGTGTGAGGCAGGTGAAATGAACAAGCCTTAATCCCTCGCAATTCCTACATTACAGTGCTTCAGCACATACTTTGCAAAAGATTTTCTGGATGAACTTCAAATTACAATAGGTTCATTTTAATGTCTTGAAAAGCTGTGCAACTGTTTTTCTTTTTCTTTTTTTTTTTATTTGTTTTTAAAGGAACATTGTTTCAGCTGACATTTAAACCTCTATTCTCTTTTACTAGCCTGTCTCATTGCTTCATATATTTTGGTTGGACACACTTCCCAGAAGAAGAAAAAGATATTTATAGGCTTGTAGAACTGTAATATGGAATCCTGCTATCTGTCATTTCCTGCTTACATAAAAGTTTTAATAATAGGACTCAGGCCAGCTTCTGCCTCTCTTAAGGGTTTGGTAGCTCCCATGAAATTAGCAATTTTAAGGACTCATAGAGTTGAAATAAGAATAACCCTTCTTAGAGATCTTTTCCACTATATCTCTGCTTCTTGATTGGAGTCTGAGATACTAAACCCAAGGGTTGTTTGAGACACTTTTGGTTCTTTATTCCATTCTATTGCTCACAAAAGTGCATTGGAATTTTTTAGGCCACATCACCAGATTTGGGAATCTGTAAACATAGTCTGTATAACAAAGAGTGCTTTACCGACTTACCTACTATAATCTTGTAGATCTAAATTAGTGGTTGGCAGGCTACAGCCTAATCCAAACTCCATAGTTTATGGACATTATTATTGTGAGTCTGAGAAGGGCTCTTTTATTTTATATTTTATTTTTAAATTTTATCCCCATATCCAGCTTCCATTGACCTCCCTTCCATGGGCAATCATCTACTTTTTAAATGTGTATGATTTTGTTTATGTGTTCTTATAAAATGTTTATTTTTGTTTGGTGTACATGTAGCTTTAGTGTTTTTTTTTGAAAAATAGTAAAACATTATTTATAGTTAACTTGGTTGGTTGTTCTATTAATTTGTTATATGTTCTAGTTTTTGAAAGGCATGTATATTGTGTATTCTGTATCCCATAGTATATCAAACTTTTCCACTAAAGACTATGACTTAAGATCTCTTAATGTTAGTATGGATATACGTGTGTATCTGTTGTACCTGATGCTGCAAGATACCACATAGTGCTCATCATCCAACATTTCACTCCCCCAGTGATGGACGAGCAAGGTCAGGCCACTGTGTACAGCCTACTTGGTTGTCACCAGTCCCACTCCAGGAGGAGCCATTTGCATAGCCTACAAATAACCCTTACAGTGAACATCTTGGAAACATTCTCTTTGGGACATGTGCGAACATTTCTTTTAGATACACAGTCTAGAAACAGCCTTACTAGATCATAAGGTATGTACATTTAGATTAAGTAAGTAGTTTCCCCTGAAAAGTAGCATTGGTTTATATTCCCACCAACTGCAAGGGAATTCCAATATACCCACATTCCCTGTCTCAGTGTATGGCGTTAGCCAGTTTTCTAATTTTGATAGTTTAATTGGTATAGAGTGAAATCTCAATGTTATTTTAATTTACATTCATCTGACTACTGATGAGTATCTCTTGATAGGCTACTCAGGTTTGGGATTTCCTCTGTTACGCATTGTCTGTTTACATTAGTTGCCTGTTTTTCTAATAGAGGTGCATTCTTCCTGATGTTAATTTGCAGTTCTAGGTTCCAGATATTACTTCCTTACAGTTTTTAAACATCGAAAATATCTGTTTGTAACTAACTTTGTGGTGTTATTCAGTGCACAGAAATAATAAATTTTGTTGCCATAATTCATTGAGACATTGTTTCAGGATTTACACTCAGAAATTTTATTTAGAAAATTCTGTACTCTTACATCCCAAAGATAGTCTCCTGTACTTCTTTTATGTGACATTAATTAGGGATTCAGTTGTATTTTCTCTAGTGAATCAATTTCTACCAAATGATTAAATAATTTTCTTCATTGATTGATAGTACTACTTTACTGTATATTTTATTTCTATAAGGTCTTAGATCTCGGATTATTCAGTTTCTTTGGTCTATTTCCTATTTTTGTGTTAATACTGTAGGGTATTTTTTTTTTTTTTAACTATCATAACAAGATTTCCCAGGACAAGACCTTCCTATTTAGTTTTCTTTTTAAGGATGACATCTATTGGCAGAGTTATTTTTCCATATACATGTTAAAGTATGTTTATCATGTTTCACAGAAATTTGAAGATTTTTAAATCAGTTGCTTTAATGTATATATTTATCCAGAGACAGTCAATCTTTTTAGAGTATTAAATCACTCTATCCAGAGCTCGAAATCTTGTCATTTATTTCTTACAGGTGTGTTATCCTCGTTATGTCCTTTGAGTTTTACATTTTCTTTATAGCGGTCTTGTATACTTTTGGTGAAGTTAACTTCCAGATTACTTTGCAATTGTTTGTTGATACTGTGATTGGTATTTTTATTTCTTTTTTGAATGGCATTTTCTAGTAGGATTTCACAGGTTTAGAGAAATCATTTTGATTTTTGTGGACTGATCTTATATCTAGCAACTGTTAATTCTGTTGGTTCTTCTAGGTAGATTATCACATCTACTTAGAAGACAATTTAGGGGGGTTCCTGGTGGTGTAGTGGGTAGGTTTCAGCGCTCCACCATGGCCTGGGTTTGCTTCCCGGTCAGGGAACCAACCAAAAAAAAAAAAAAAGACAATTTAAATGCTTCCCTTCTAATCCTTACGCTTCTTATTTTCTTCTACTTTCCTTATACCATTGACCTCTTGTACTAAGTTAAAAGAGCAGTGATGATGAAATGCATCATCATAGGTGGCAAACTTTATTAACTACTCTTTCTGCATCAATTGATATTAGTATATAATTATACATAATTTATTGATCAAAAGTTTATAATTTGTATGTAATACAATTTTTCTTTATTATGAATGTGGTAAATTATGTTGCTAGATGCAACTTAAGTGGATAGCTTCACTTGGGTTTTATACACACATATTCATCATTGCTGATTTTGTTAGCTACTGTTTTATTTAGTGTCTTTACATCTAGATTTATAAATGAAATGGCTCTAGAATTTTGTTTTCTATGTTGTGTTTAACTGGGTTCAGGAACAAACATATTTTTCTCGTAAAATCAGCTGGGTGTGTTTCTCTTATTTCTTTTTAGAAACAGTGGTTAAAATTGGAATTTATCATTCCTTAGGAATTTTGTAGAACTCTCCCATAAACTATCTGATTAGTTTTGGGGCAAGAAAGTCATTGAATTTCTTTCCTAGCTCTTTTAAATATTCATTGGTCTCTTTAAGCTCCCAAAATCTTGTGGTTATAATTTTTGCATTTAAAAATTGTCTTTTATTCATCTTATCAGTGTTTTCAAACATATTCACTTGCAGCGCTTCCTTTTCTTAATTCCTTCCTTCCTCTGTCCTCCTTCCTGAGGATATCATGTAGTTTCAGTCTTTTGTTTCTTGATCAGTCTTGCCAGAGATCTTGGCATTTTATCTTTATTAGAAAAGGAGCAAAACACCTTTTGTATTTGGTAGTCTTCATTGCTATTGTGTGTGTTCTCTGTTTCATTGTTTTTGCCCTTCCTGTCATTATTTCCCTACTTTTCATTTCTTGGTTTTGCTTTAAGGTTCTTTTCCCATCTTGTTTAGCTTAGCAAATTTACTTGTAGCTTCCCTGTTTCCTGATAATTTATTTAAAACTATAAATTTTTCTCCAAGCACAGCGTTATTAATGTCCCACAGATTTTGACAGGTGGTGTTTTAATCATCACAGAACTGAATATTTCTAAATTTCCTTTATCATTTCCTGTTTAACCCAAGAACTGTTTAATAAAATGTGATTTCATTTCCAAGTATGTTAAATTATCCTGTTGTAGATAATTTCTAATTCTGTTTCATTATTGTTAAAGAATATGGTCTGTTTGATATTATACTTTAGTAATTTACAGGGATTGCCTTAATGGTCTAAATATGGGGTCTGTTGTTGGAATTGAGGTGGGTTAAGAACCGCATTCTCTGTTTACTGGGACAGAGTTCTCGTATATAATTTTTATGTACTTGCTAGAATTTACTAATTATGTTATTTAGGTTTTTTTTTTTAAATCTCTGCTATTTTCTTCTGTTTGATGTATTGGTTTGTAATAAATCCACCAAAACTATAATTTTGATGAATCTCATTCTTCCTGCGTGGACAACTGTTGCTTCATATTTGAAGCTGTACCAGATACTGATATGTTTATGTTCGCGCTACTTTCTCTGTTTCCTTTCTCTTTTTATGAATGTTCTTTTTTCTTTCAATTTTTTTTACCTTTAAATTTTATCTTGTCCAGATATTAGGATCACTACTAAGCTCTTTCTTTTGGTTTGTGTTTTATTAACACATCTTTTCCATCATTTTATTTCTATCTTGTGTATTTTTAAGTCTGTATCTTGCAGTCAGTATATTGGTGGATTAAGAAAATCAGAGAGGTTTTATATTTTAATTAATGAGTTAATTAACTTACATTTATTCTAAATACTATTATGTTAGAACTTACTTTTATCATCTTATTTAGTTTTTTGCTAACTCTTTCTTTTTCCTTTTTCTTCATTTCTGTTTTTCATTGGATATATTGATATACTTTTAATTTTGATTTTGGTGATGGTCTTAAGACCCAAAGTTATATTTATTGATGTATATTTATTTTTAAAATGTTTTTTTCTTCCTTCCTCCCATCTTCCCTTACTTCTTTTCTCTTTCTTCACTCTTTTTCTCTTTATATCTGTCTTTTTCTCCATTTTTCCTTTTAATACCAGAAGTATATTGGCATTGTCTTATGTCTTTCACCCCCGACCTCGTAGGAGCAAGTATGATAGGTATGTATAAATACCTAGCACAGTGCAGGACACAAAATTGGTGTCTTACAACATTATTTCCCTTTTCCCCTTCGAAGGAAATGCTTCTCTACTGTCATCCCAAACGAATGTCAAACACTGAAAGTTTTTTCTGTTAAAACAGTCAGTATCAATCATTGTATTTAGCAAACTCCAATAAGGTGTTCAAGTGCATAGAAAATAGAAAATGGCACATGTGCAGCATCTGAAGAATAGCTCCTCGATAGCGTTATTTCGGTATGATAGATAAACATTTTTCAGTGACTTGACGTATTTAGAGCATATATGTGAGAAAGCAAAAGACAGGGCGACATGGAGCTTTAATTCCTCTTTCCCTTGTCTCTTGGGTCTTTCCTTTGCTCACTCAACATTGGTAAGGTGACATCTCTTTAAAATCTCTCATATTGTCCTTCAATGATAGTTGAGATTTAAATTCAAGTTACTGAACTATATACCTATTTGGATAAATGTATTTTCTGTGGAAGATGTCTACAATCGGTTTCTTCTGCTTTTAACCAAAGGCTCCTAATTGATATAGGCTTTCTGATACCATGTATTGGATTTTATACTGCAAACAGTTTTGGGGTTTCTAGCACAGGTTAGAATCCTCACTCATACTCGTTACAATTGCTCCTTGGAGCTTTTTCGGTAGCAAGGTGCTAATTTAGTAATAACCATGAGCATTTGTGAATTTTTATCCTGTTACAGATGTTTTACAAACATTAACCATTTATTTTTTTACCATCTTGAAGTAGATGCCTAATTCCAATAATTCAGATGGGGAAACTGAGGACCAGAGTGGTTAAATAATCACTCAAAGTCAGGTGACTAAGTACACAGAGCTAGGACTTGAACCTGTGTGCTCCTCTGCTACTTCTTTTTCCTGTGCCACAGCTGCTCCAGCGTGGCTTTAAAGAACTTAAATGAGGGAAAACACCTTTGAATCTTCTCATTTTATTTCACCCACTATCAGGGACTCACTTCTACCTCTTATCTAGGACACACATATGGCTAAAAGGTCAGCATCTATCTAACTCATTTCACTTGTGATCCCAAATCATATTGAAACTCTGATCTCCTGAGAGAAGAAACACTGGTGGGTTATTGCATTCCTTGGTTTCTTGATTAAAAATATTAATTTTGTCCGTAGTTTCTCATCTATTTTTCTTTCCTTGGTGTTTAGTTAGTGGACTGGTCTGGGAGCTGGGGGCTGGGGAAGGAATTAGGCAGGGAAGGTGAACCCGGCTTTGCTTTTATTGGTTGTGAAGGCAGCTGATAGTTTAGGAAGAGCAGGCGCCCTTGCTGAATTTTATTCCCAGTCCTGCCTCTGGGGAGGGGGTGAGTGAGTGGGGGGCCATCCCTTGATTGTGGGGAAGAGGATGCTGGGGCAAACGATCACAAGAGGCCTCCTTCTTTATCATTCCCATAGTTTCTGAAAGGTTAATTGCAGGAGGAGACTGTAATGGCAAAAGGGAGACCACACAGCTAGAGTCCTGGCCGGCTTTTCAGGGCACCTCCTCCTGTCCCAGTGAGCGTGGTGTCTTCCGTCCCTGCCCCTTATGTCTAAAGCAAATCTCTTTTTTTATGAGGCTCAAAGTACCCCAAGAATGGAGGGGTGCAGTGCATATTCCTGAGAATCACAGTGACAGGTTCAATGTGGACAAATGCCCCATACCATTCATTCATCATTCCATGTAACAGGCTGTTGCAGTCCAAGGCTCCTGTGGTCCCAGCCGGTTCCTCAGCATCTGACTTCCTTGAGAGAGCTGGTGATTTTACCTCACGGACCTTGGGGTGGGGTGGTGGAGAGTTTCTGACAAGTGGATCAACTTTGTCAGAAGACCTGCCTAGTGTTTTATTTTCTGCTGTATGTACATGGCAAGCTCAATTCATTTCCATCGTGACTCTTAAAGGTAGGTTTAATGTCTCCTATTTTACAGAATCAGTAACCGAGGTCTAGAAAGTTAAATACATTCTCTAAGACCCCACAACTATTAAGTGGTAAGAGTGGGATTCAGACTCCTGTTTGGCTCCTGTCATCCGTCTGGTGACACTGATTCCTCTCAGTTTTGCTGTTGACCCTGGTAGAGAGAACAGCCCCTCCTTTGCCCTTCAGAAATGTGAGCAGTAATGATAACAATGAACAAGGATGGTGATCATTTCAGGAAGAGTGAATAAACTTTCCATTGGAAGCTCTTGCATTTTGTTAGAATGTCATTTTGTTTGAGTTACAGAAATTAATGAGCTACTAGATCTGGACCTGGTGTTCCTTGATAAAAAGACTTATTTTTAGTGCCTTAGCATTTAAAAGGATCTGTTATAATTTCATGCTTAAATAACACCCAATAAGGGCCTGTGTTTGTCTAGCATAATTAAAGCAAAGGAAAAGGGAAACAATTGCTTCCAAACAAATAGCATGAATACATTTTGGGAGAAATTTGAAGGCAGAGAAACCCCCAAATAAAACAAACACCAAGGGTTTAATTATTCTCCCACAGGCCAGAGGTGGCCTTTAACAACACAGAGACCCACACAACTAGGCTGGAGATGTGTGGGGTGGTAGTGGGGGTTAAAAGCTAGGGGCAGGTTTGCCTAGTTAGGGAGTGCCACTATCCATCAAAGAGCTGATTCCAGTTGCCTGAGGATGGAGACAATGACACAGGAGTGAGTTTCTCTCCCTTCTCTGACTCTTTCAGGGATGATTTGTTGACTTGTTCTTTTGCCTTTAACATGGCCATCTTCTGGCCTCTGAGACCATGTAAGTTGCAGTACCCAGGGCCCCGGGAACTAGTTAGCTGAAATAAAGAAGGATGGGAGAGGGGAGAGCCTCTTACGTAGTATTAATAAAAGGACTGCTCTCCCAGATCTCTAGAGCAGCCCAGGGTCACCAGTCTCTTTCCTTTGCTGCTCTAAGTGCTTTTTTTTTTTTGCCTAGGAGCTTCTTACTGGTAGGTCCTCTTACCTGCAGCACCTCTTGGCCCCGCCCCTCCGAGGCCCCGCCCCTCCGAAGTTACACCCCTTCCTACTCAGTCTGCGCCTAGTCCAGGCTCCTGCCGGCCCCTTTCTCCCTTAGTAAAAATTTGCTCTCTTTGTGCATTTGCATTTCTGCTGACTGCAAGGATCAATTTAATTTCATGGGCGTCATTTCCTTCAAGAAATCTCTTTCTGAGCAGCGGCCCATCGAATCCCCGATAAAACATATTTTCCTACGGTAATGATTTTATGGGCCCATAAGTCATGAATTTATTATGATCTCAGCCCCTGCTGCTGATTGCTGTAAAATGCAAAGTAATTAACAGCGAGCGGTAGCAGTTATTCCCACCTGGTAACGTGTTCCTTCGTTCGCTGATGGGTTTGATTAAAGTAATGACTAAAGAGTGAAGCCTGGCTGTAAAATATTAGCATGATTAATGCTGTATCCTAAATAAGAAACAAAACTAACGGGCATCGGGCATGGTCTGAGAAATCTCTCTCTCTCTCTCTCTCTTTCTTTCTTTTTCTCTCTCTTTCTTTCTTTTTCTCTCTCTCTCTTTCTCTCTCTCCTTCCTCTCATACTGTCTCCACCACTTTCCCCCAGCAATTGTTCTGGCTCCTTTAGCCTGTGTCTACTTTCCCATTAAATAATGTATGGGTTCCAAGGCCAGGGGCTGGCTAGTCGAGCATGTCCCACAGTTTCCGTGACATTTAAGTGCTGGTGTGAATTTTTCCCCCTTTCCCCTTAGATTTGCAGAACAGAGCTTGGATGGCAGTATACTTTGAGCTAGAGCCTAGATAGCAGCTTAAGGGTTCTCTTCATCTTTCCATGAGGTATGGATCTTTGTGGTCCGCCTGGGGTGTGAGTGAAAAGGGCTTTGGTGACTTTGTGCCTCCTTGACCACTGGAGCCAGGAGAAGGCCTTGGGGTTAGGGAAAGCATTAATAGGACTGTACCCAACAAGAGAGCTATGATTGAAGTTACTGACCTTCAACTTCGCCTTTTACCACATTACAGAAAACTTGTCTATAGTGTTGTACTTGTCTGGAGATAAATAAATACAAATGCCTACTGTGGTGCTTATACACTTAATCATTCTTATTTAGTTTCATGCACGAAACTCAAAAGTGTCTTGCCCTCTCAACTCTAAGACAACCCCCATTCCAAAGAACCATGAGGATGTAAGCAAGCATGGAGTTCCTGAATTGGTATGGACAGGCAGAGGTAGGCAGAGGACTAGGGATCAGCAGGAAGAGCTGGTCTGCTGAGGGTGGTCATGGAGATATGGGAGAGGTATGCCTTTGCCTTCCTCCAGTGGCCCCAGGTTTAATTTCACACCGACCTCTGATGGCTGGAAGAGAAAGACAGGGAAACTAGGATATATAGGAGTACGTATGCAGACAGAGAATCCTCCAGTGTTTGACTCTATAAAGATTTAGCAGGGTCTTTCCTATGAAAGGATTGTTTGGCCAAGGGTTGGAAGACTGGGTCTTTGGGAAGAGAAGAGCCTCTTTCATTAACTTATCATTGGACACATATTGTATGCTAGGTGTGGGAATATAATCTCTGCCACTAAGGAATTCGCACTCTAGAAACACAACTAAAAGGGAAGATGACAAAGAAAACCTCATTGGCAAGGGACAGGAGTAGGAGAAATGGGAGCACTGGGAATAGACTCTTGGCTGTCATGGCCTTGGGGAGGGATGTGTGTGGAGAGAGAATGCCCGGAAGTATATAAAAGACAGAGGTGGCTCACAAGCATGGTATATGAGGGCTCTCTGGAAATGCCTCTACTTTTCCTATTACGTGGCTGGATACTTTCTGGACCCCCTCGTACTTTGTGAATTTGGAAGGGGAGAGAGCAGTGGGCGTCATTACTCTGACTTGTAGCTGTGGAGAGCAGGGAGAAGAGTGTTATCAATTCACGTCTCCTTGCTTCCGGAGACCTCAAAGCTCTCTGGAAGCGAGGCGAGGGACGGGTATGTATGGGACCATTTTACGGATTTGGGGACCTAATTATGAAGAAAGAAACGATCGTTCCAAAGCATCTCAAGGGGCGCATGTGAGGTTAGACCCGCATATCTTCCCCATTAACCAGCCAGTGCCCATTTGCTCAGTGGATTGTGTTATACATGCCAAGTTTTTGGAGGCCATGCTTCCAAACTGACAGACCACCTGTCCGTGTCTTGGAAAACCACAGTCAGTGACAGTTTGCAGGGCTCTGTTATCTTTCAGTACCTGGAATGTCACATGTGCCGCCCTGTGAAAGTACCCAGCAGAGAGGCATTAGGTGTTTTTCCTGCAGCAGCAGGACACTTGCATCCCAAGTGGGAGGTAGACCTGCATTGTCCTAATTAAGGCTGAAGCAGCAGTGAGGTGAGGTTGTTGTGGGTCAGGTGAAAGGAAATAGATCTATAAAAATGCATTGTATTTTCCTCTTCTTGTCCCTTCTTAATAAATAAATAAATAAATCCTTGTTGCATGATGTTTCAGAAAAACACAATAAACACGTGCCTTTCTATCTTTACTCCTCTAGCCCTTGCTTCTCGCAGGGCTAGATGAAAGAAAAATTATTGGGATTGAGGTGCTGGCACCAGGAAGATAAACTCAAGGCCCTCCCTCTCACCACTGCTGAGCAGGTCAGAAAATGATCGCGTTGGGCATGAAGGATTTATGTCTGCCGTGAGTCAGTCAGAGTGTTGGGGTAAATCAAGGCTGACGTTTTTAGCATCTGGGAAAAAAAGCAATTGCATTTTATGTCTACATTTTGCTCAGCTAATCAAGGTGCGGAAGAGACAGTCTGCCTGGGGAAACGTATCCACTTTTTATTATTTAGGTAGGGTTTGGTTTTCCCCATAGAAACATGTCTATAAAGGTTTCAGTTTAAAATCAAGAAGAAAGGAAAAGGTCTTCCCTGTCAGATTTAATTTGGAGAGATAAGTTGGAAAATGTACCGTCAGCTGACGAAGGGGACCTGGGGAGGGACTGGACGTCATCTTAGAAGCAGGGAAGTGGATGGTCATCTTTGCAAAGAATTCTCTCTGTAGGACTCCGGCAGGACCTATGATATAACTGCATCATTAGGGAAGAGCTTGTTGGATGCTTTTGATCAAATTGGCCAGCTACTTACTAATTGACTACTTACCAGTTGTTTAACGGAAGCAACCGGTACAGTAAGTTGATCAGTTAAAACCATTGAACCAGTTGATGAATATTGACATAGTTCAAGATCAAGCCATAGTTAATATGTGCAAGGGGAAAAGAAAAGTGAAAAAACCACTAATATTTCTTTTTCAGCTTTCCAAAGCTAATTATTGGTTTATCTAAGTGCTTTATGAGAAAGTATGTGGATTTCAGTAGCTCTTTATTTTGCACCAGGGACTAGATTCAGCAAATACACTTTTGTGCGTTAATGGATTGAATCATGATGGCTGATTTTTTTGAGGGGGAGGGGATTTACCACATAAAGTGCTTATAAGATTATCTCATTAACTCTCCAGTGCCTCAGGAGATAATTATATTCCGTTTTACAGATGAGGAAACTGAGGCTTAGGGAAGTTGACTGATAGGTTATATCTTGCTCCTCCTAGCTGGTAGGGGCTAGAGAAGTTCTTTGAACAGAGGCAATTGCCTCTGCAGCCTTCATCCCACATGCCTGTGCATGCTGCTTCAGATTTCTGAGGATTCATGGAGCATCGAAACAGAGATGCACAGTTACTCTAACAACGGTGGGACCAAGAAGTTCAACAAAACCAGACTTCATGAATGGCTGGACTTTCCTTTTCATGGCCCTGAAGAAGCTTGGAAACCAGCCACAGGTCCTGAAAGTATGTACTTAATAATGATAGACATGGCTGAAATGTATTGCTTAGTTGCCATGTTCCAGATACCATGTGAAGCTCTTTATGTATATTTACTCATTGATGCCTTACAACATAGCCTAAAAAGTGGGTCTGTTATGAACCCATGTTGCAGGTGAGGTAACTGAGAGCCTGAGAAGTTTAGAAAGTTTCCCACACATTTAACTAGTAAGTGACAGCCAGGATAGGAAGTTAGGCAAGTTGGCATCAGAGTCCAACACTCTGCTAGATGGTGCTCGCTCGCTTGCGCGTGCTCTCTCGCTTGCGCGTGCTCTCTCTCTCTCTCTCTCTCTCTCTCTCTCTCTCTCTCTCTCTCTGTCTCCCCAAATAAGTGTTTTGTGATCTGACTTAAGAGTCTTCTGAGTTTTTTTTTTTTTTAATTTGAAACTCATCCTCTGTTAGCACATATTTAGTTTAAAAAAGAATGAGGAAGAATTAAATATTAGCTAAGATTTCAATCAGTGTTTCCCTGCTTAGGGCCCTAGATCCCCTAGAAGTCCAGTAAATGGGGGTAGTGGGGACCTTGAAGTTATCTTCACTATATCAAAAAGCTGAACTAAAATCGATTTACTGATAATAAGAGTGTAACTCAAATGCCATGTTCATGGAATTTTATTAGCTCAGCAAGGTAAGGTGGATTATTGCATACTGATTGTTCTTTGATGAGTAAAAATAGGGAAATGGAATATTCTTTAATAAAGGTTGTCAATTAGACAAAAAATATTAAAAATAGAAGGCCTTGTAAGAGAAAGAATAAAGGGGGTCTTTGGTGACAGAAAGCCTAGGAGCCCCTGATAAAAAGATTTTTTTCTTTTTGTTCTCTGTAGCTTGGTTATTTATTGGAAATGTTAGCAAAATACCTTTCAGGGCCCAAGGAGATAATTTATGTAAAGTGTTATGCAAATACTCGTTTTCTTTGTTATTAATATTAACAGCAATAGTTATGGTAATGATCTTGCTGTGATTTCAGGTAGAAATTGTATCAAGAACCTTAACTTTAAATCTTTTATTTCCTGAGGTTAGATTTGTTCTCTTCTTCACCAGATCTTAAATTAACGTGGGTGTGCCCTAATGCTGTGTATGCTGTGTGTCACATGCCTGTGTGCGTGTGCAGTGCACACCCATGTCATGGTTTGTGAGTGTCGTGTTGCCCTCACCCCTCTGACTTGTGCAGCTGCACGTGCCAAAACTCTTCACTGAGGAAATAGATTTGAAAGGGTGATGAAGCATTTGGGGTTGTGGTGTGGATTTTCGCTCCCACATTTTTGCCATTAATGAGACAACCCTCACCACATCTTCTGCCTCTGTGGGGCAGAAGGGTCTGTGAGAAGCTGGATTTGAAAATTTGGCTGTCATTGTCTTAGGCCTGTGCCTATGCATGCAAGGTGCTTTGAATGTCACAGAGAGGTGAAATCCAGTGTCCCCAGGTGGGCCCCCCAACACATACACCTAATGCCAGAAATAGATTTGACTTAGTTCTTTCTTTTGGGCTAGTTGTTTTGATGTACTTGGGAGACAGTCTGAGTAACACTATTAATTGGGCTGAGATTAGCACATAATCAAATCACATCTGCTTTAAAAAAATCAGAATGCTGTTTTATTAAAGTAGAATAAAGTGTAAATTGATCTATAGCAACCCAACTTGACTCTTGGTTAAAGAAAGGGTATCACGTGGAATAAGATCGGGGCTGGCTCTAATCTTTAATTGTCAGCAAGCACTTCTTAGCCCACCTTCGTATGTCCTTTATCTGGTTTCAGAGAAAGCCGCTTGCTTCCTCTGAGGCTTCCAACTGTTTGCAGCCTCTCCGCCTTCCTTGTGCCTCGCTCCAGCGGAGGCTTCCTTCTGGCCCAACTCTGGGCCACACTTACTGTGAACCCTGAGGCCTCCTGCTCTCGGGGCCTGGGTCTTAGACTAGAGCTCCCCCTTTTCCCTCTCTTTGGCGTACAGCTGGTTTTCTTTTCTTGGTGTGGCTTGGGCGCTCCTGGTCTGTTTCCACCTAGAGCAGGAGGCCATCCCTCCTACCACCTGGCGCGCACAGGAGGAGGGTGTGTTACACCCTCACGGCCCCTTTCCAATCATTGCTGTGTCATTTCTTCCTTGCGCTGAATCTCATTATTTATTACGTTTATAGGCCTCTTCTACACCATCAGTTTTTCACAGTGTGCCAAATAATTTGCCAGGAACTTAAAATAATTCTACCCTCATCTTATTTCTGTTACTTAGGTTGAACAGAATTGCAGTGTGTGTGTGTGTGTGTTTTTTTTTTTTTTTTTTTTTTTACAAAGATGAAGCATAGCCATGACCTTCCAGAGGTTAGTGGCTGTCACTGACTGGGTCACCTTTGAGCCACGTTGGGCTATGACGTGACTTGAGTTGGTATTTTTCTTCATGGCAATCTCTGCGGTTTTAGAGTGTTGGAACATACATGGAATAAAACGATGGACAAGAAGATGTGCCAGGAGAACATTACCATCCACTTCACAGCCTATTATAGTGGGAAGGTTGTAGACTTTAGAGTGTGGCACAAGTTCAAATCCTGACACCCTGATTTATTAGCTGCGTGATCTCCAGTTTAAGAAAAGTCTCAGTGTCCTAACCTGTTAACTGGGAGTGATGATAGCACCTCCCTCACAGGACGTTGTGAGGAATGAATGAGATAAAATGTGTAAAGCAGTTAGCAGAACACATGGTAGGTCTAGTGGTGTCATATACTATAATAGATCCAACAGAGACAGATGTCCTTAGAGGAGATGTAAAACCTGAAAGCACAGTCACGCCTCAAATGAATTCTGAACACTGAGCAAAATAGATGAGCATAGACCTGCTGGAAATGAAATTTCTCAGGAAACCTCAGCCCTTCCTGTAAGCCGGGTCCTGCCCTTCCTGTGGGCAGTAGATGCTCAGGGGACTTTGCCCAGGAGATGGCAGAGAAGCAGGAGCGAAAGAGCCATCCCAGGTTAGTTCGCAGCTTTAGGCAGTACCTCCGGTGGGAAAAAGATATGACTCAAATCTTCAGAAGCTGGGAGAAGGGAGTAGAAGATATGTTTCTAGAAAGAACTGAGTCAGAAAGAGACTTAGAAGAACCCCAGATAGGTAACTTCATAGAAAATCAAGTGCAAAGATCTGAAGGCTGAAACGTGGAAAAAAAGAAGGATACGAACTTAGGGAGACTAGAAGAAAAATATCTGTACCTGTTGGAACTTTGGTGAAAATCAAAAGATAATAGGACTGTATGAAGAATCTCACATTAAATTATGATAGCAGTTGCAAAGGTATAGGGGTGTGTGTGTGTGTGCACATGTGCATATGTGTGCATGCTTGTGCTGTGCACACACACAAGGCAAGGGTGGTGATCATGCTTAACAAAGACTAGCTACTGCAAATGTGCTCTGGGTCCCCTTCTTTCTTACCTCCATAATGTCTTCATTTTTCTTCTCTCTTCGACCTCCTCAATCTCTCCCTTTTTTTGGTGCATCATTTTTAACAGTTTGCATATACATTGTAGTTTTCCAAGTTATTATAAAATAAAAGCAAAGCAAAACCCTCTTGTGACCCCTTATTTGCTCCAGCCAATGCCTCAGTTCTACTATCCTTCAAAATCACACTTTTCTAGAAGTTGTCAAAATGTGTGTTTATTTTCTTGCATCTTGCATTCATTCTTCAATCTGCTCCTTTGCCCTGAACATGGCTCAAGGTCTCTGACTTCTTCATTCATTATTCCATCTAAGGGCTGCTTCAGCTTTCATCGTTGTCAGTCTCTAGGCCACCCATTCCGTGGCTGGCTCAGCACAGTCCTCTCTTGGCTTCTGTAACTCCGCACACTTCCCAGTTGTCTTCTGGTTACAGCTCTTTGTGTGTGGCTGTGCTCAAGGCCTTAGCTCCGGGCCCTCTTCTCTCCCTACACTAATTTCCTTCGTGATCTCCTCTATCCTTGTAGCTCTCAATGCCATCGGTATGCTGATGACTTAAAATTTTATGTCTCCGGTTCAGAAGTCTCCTCTGAGAGTCAGACCCATATATCCACCTGGCTACTTGACATCTCTACTTGCATGTCTCACAGGCATCTCAAAAGAAGCATGTAAAAATGAACATTTTCATTTTTCTCTCAAACCTTTTCCTTTCCCAGGAAATCCTACCTCCATAAATGATGCCACCAGTAATGCAATGGTTCAGGCCTAAAGCCCTCAACTCATGACCAATATCTGTTGCATTCATTTGTTCAATTAGCAGTCATAGTCACTTCTTGTTTGAGATCGAGAACACCGAGAACACTGATTTAGCAAATACCAAATCATTGCTCATAGAGAAAATATAGGGTTAGGTTCCTGTGAGCCTCTGGTCACAACATTTTTGCCAACTGCTCAAAATAGTTTATGTGTATTTCTGTTTAAAGACACCTTCTTTAATATATATTGTTGATTCATTGACATGGACCTCAACAGCACTATTATTCATGTCTGAACAAAGTATTTTCTCTATAAGGCACATCACAGCCTTCTTGCACTTAGGAATGCTAGAAAGCACTTGAGGACTACACTTGGGAACTATTTTAAACAGCCAAAGTACCAAAAAAAGCACAAAAACTTAAAACAGTTGACAGTGAAAAGAACACTTGTTTACAGTATGAGAACTGAAACAAGAAGGCAGAGTGTTGCCTTATGGGACCTCGGCTAGGAACATGTGTGTTAGGCAACTCACATTTTTCAACTGCGTCTGCATATGTGCATGTCCATGAATGATGGCGCGAGTGCCACAAGTATTGATCTTGTGGTAAATATAGAGAGTAGGTGAATTCACAAACATGGAATCCGTGAATTGAATTATGCCATTTTCTGCTTTTTATTCTTTAACTATCTCACTCAGTTATTTACCATGGCAGAGTCTGATTTACCTCTGCAATCTCATCTCAAACCTTAGCCTCCCTTCACTCATGCTCGCGCCACACAGACACCCTCTCACATTCTTCTGTGTGCCAAGTTCTTTCCTGCCTCTGAGCCTTTGCATATGCCTTCCTCTATACGTGTGCCTGGAACACCCAGTAAACTTCTGTTCAGCCTCAGTTCTGATATAAACTCCATCCTCTCAAAAAAGCCTTCCTCAAACACAAGGTCGCCTTATTGTTCTCTGTGCAAATGCATCTTTGTTTTTTGAATAACACATTCATTATTTTATAAAAGGTAAGTAAGAGCTGTTATAGGGACCAAGTCTTCTGAACTGTCACTTGAACCTAAACTGCCCTGTCAACCATCAGTGGCTCAGGCCAAGGACCCTGAAATATAATACTCTGGGTTGCACCAAGGAGAACTAGTGTCAATGGTCAGAAATTCCAGGAAGTAGTGTTTGGACCCTAATATAAGAAAGAACTTTAATATTTTTTTTTATAGGTGAAACAAAGAGATAGTTTATTGAGAGAAAGTTCACTCCAAAGAGGTAGGAGCGGGCTCAAGCAGGAAAATGGCTCAAGAGCCAAGAACTTTAATATTAATAGTAGCTCACTGAAGACAGAATAGCCCGTTTGAGTAGGTAATGGGCACTCAGTCCTTGGATGTGCTGGAGGGCTACTGTCTGGACTGCTTAAAGAGAGGATTATTGTGTTTGATGAGTTGGTAACCTCAGAGTTTTTAGACTGTGATCTGTGAACCACCTGCCTCAGAATCATCTGTGGATGCCTACAGGGCAATGAGATTGGGTAGTGCACTGAATAACTTGCACATCTATGTATGATGGCCCTGAAAAGCTTGTTACAAACCTTTTCCTGGACTCCACCCCAACCCTTAACATAGATGCTTAAAGGATGCAATATGGGGAATCTCTGAAGCTTGAGAATTCTGGCTTAGGTAACCTCTAAGGTTATATTCTACTTTCAGATTTTGGCCTTATGATCCCATAATTATATATTCAACATCCATTCAACAAATGCTGATTGAAAGCTTCTAAGTGTCAGTCACTGTTCTTGGCTTTAGAGATTATGATGGTGAATCTCATGTGTCAAACTCACTAGGATATGGTACCCAATTATTTAATGAAACACTTAACCTAGATGATCCTATGAAAGTATTTTGAGGATGTGGCTAACATCTGCAATCAGTTTAAGTAAAAATTACTCTTCAATGAGGTGTGGACCTCATTGAAGGCTTTAAGAGCAAACACAAGTTTTCTGGAGAAGAAATTCTTCTTCAAGACTGAAGCCATCATCTCTTGCTTGAGTTTCCAGCCTGTTGGCCTGCTTTATAAATTTTGAACTTTCCTACTTTCACAATTGCATAACCAAATCCTAAAAATAAATCAATCTCAATCTCTCTCTCTCTTTCTCTCTCTCTCTCTCTCTCTCTCTCTCTCTCTCACACACACACACACACACACACACACACACACACACACGAGGGCTGTCTGGAAAGTATCAAGCCATGCAGTATGAAAAATAGAGGCATTTATAGCTGAATTTTTTTCCGGACAGATCTTGTTATATAGATGTCAAGATAAAAAACTCTTTCTAGCTGTCTGTCATCTGTCTGTCTCTGGTTGGTGTGTTTCTCTGGAGAATCCTACCTGATCAAGACATACAGCAGAGAACAAACCAAGTCTCTGATCTAAGGGAGCTTAAATTTTTTTATGACCCAGCATATGGTCTATTTTGATGAACATACCATGTGCTTAAAAGAATATATATTTTGCAGTTTTAGGTCAGGGTGGTTGAAAATGTGGTTTAAGATCATTTGTATGTTTACTGATTTTTTTTTTTTGTCTAAGAGTTGTATTAATTATTGAGAGATAGATGTTAAAATCTCCTACTGTGTTTGTGACATTGTTTCTCTTTTAATTCTATAAATTTTGGTTTATGTGTTTTGTAACTCTGCTGTTATTTGTTGTCTTTTTGATGAATTGATTCACTTATCACTTTGAAATCTTTTTTATTTTTAATGTTACTTTTTATTGTGTAGCCTGTTATCTGATATTAAAATAGCTACTCCAGTCTTCCTACTTTTTATTATTTGCGTATTACTATATGTTTTTCCATCCATTTGCTTTCAGCCTATTTATTTCTATTTAAAGTGGAATCTCTTATAGCCAGCATGTAGTTGGGTCTTGCACTTTTATTTTTAAAAATTCATACTTACAATCTCTGATTTATATTACAGTGTTTAGTCCATTAACATTTAGCATAATTATTTATATGTTTGGATTGTGGTATGCCTTTTATTATTTGTTTTCTCTTTGTCCACTTTGGTTCTTGTTACTTTGTTTTCTTCTTTCCTTCTTTCTCTGGTGTAAATAAATTTTAGAATTTTACATTAACTTATCTATTAAATTACATTTTTCCATTTTTAATGGTTGTTTTAGGGACTACAATATAAATCCTTAACTTATTACAATCAAGTAACAGTTAATATTGTAACATTTTATGTAAAATGTAGAAACTTTGCAACTGTATAGGCTTATTTACCTCCTCCAACCCCAACCAGGTGTGTATGCTATGGTTGTCATATGTATTAAATCTATATAAACCCTATAAAACTATATATTATAATTATATAATCCTATATCTTATAATTTTTAAAAAGTCATGTATTTTATAGAAGTAAAAAGAAAAAAAACCAGTGTTTTTCTCTTTACTTACATATTTGTTATTTCCAGTGTCCTCCATTTCTTCCTAGGATCTGAGGCTTTATCTGGTATCATTTCCTTGTAGCCTGAAGAGCTTCCTTTAGTGTTTGAGTGTGAATTTGCTGGTAATGGATTCTCACTCTAAAACAGTTCTAAAAATGCCTGAATTTTGCCTCATGCTTGAAGGATACATTTACTGGATACAGAATGCTGGGTTAACAGTTTTTATTTTAGCACTTTAAAGATGTTCCATTATCTTTTGGCTTGCAAGGTTTCCAACTAGAAGGCAATGGTTATTCTTAGTTTTGTTCTGTATGTAATGTATTGTTTTTTTTCTGTCTGCTTGCAAGATTTTCCCTTTAGTTTTTGCAACTTGATGATATACCTAGGCATGATTTTCTTCATAATTATTTTGCTTAGAGCTCTGAGTTTCTTGAATATGTTTTTCATCAAATTTGGGGAAATTTTGGTCATTATTTATTGAAATGATTTTTTTCTTGCCCCCTTGTCTCTCCCCTTTGTTTCTGGCCCTCCAATTATGCATACATTTTATGATTTTATATTTCCCCCAGCTCTAAGGTTCTGTCCATTTTTAAATAATTCTGTCAGCTAATCTTCTTCATGTTGAATCATTTCGACCGACCTACGTTCGTGTTCCCTTTTTCCTCTGTCATCTCATTTGGCTGTTCAGCCCATCCTATGAATTTAAAATTTTGGATTCTGTATTTTTCAGTTCCAGAATTTTCAGTTTAAAAAACGGCTTTTCTGCTGAGATTTCCTGCATTTGTTCATTGTGAGCTTATTTTACCTTATACCATGGAGCATAGTTAAAACAGCCACTTTATATCCTTTTCTGCTACTTCAAGCATTTGGGCTGATTTGTTATTAATCTCTGTCAATAACTTACGCTCTTGATTCTTTGAGTTTTCATGTTTCTTAGAATGTCAAATAGTTTTGACTTTGCCTTCAGAGTTTATGCACAGAATTTGAGGCTCCATCTATTTGGCTCTCTTTTGCTCCTGGGATTTCCTCTTTCCAGTGGCTATAGTTGTGCCAAACTCTTTCCTCTGGTTCTTCAGGCCAGAAAGATTATGTCTTTCTGTTTTGATTACTTTAGTTTATAGTTTATAACATTCTGGCTCATTCTTAAAGTCTTTAAAATGGGAAACTGACTGAATGTAATTTCCCTCTTTAAAGTATTGCCACCCTCCTAGCATCTGCCTGTTTCTGTTTTCCACTCTTCAGAATCTCCAGGTTCTCTTTCTTTTTCTGTTTTTGGATTTGCCCAGAGTTTATAGTTGTTAGCTGAGGGAAGTTAGGCATGATAGGCACATCGTGTGTACTGGGCCACATTGAAAGTGACACTCTGAGAATCATCTTTACTTTTGGACAGACATAGTTCTAGTCTCTCGTGAAACTTACACCTCTTGGGGTAGATGGAAATGAGGGACAAAGTCAGGGGTCAAGTTTGCATAGGTCCACCTCAGGGTCCAAAAGCATTGCCTGGTACCGTGTTGCTGACCTTCATGTCAGGCATTGTACAGAAACGAAGACGAGGGAAGTGCCTCTGCTCCTGTGCATGGTGATAGTTGGGATAGAGGAAAGGAAGTGCGGGCTTGGTAGTCAGAGTGATGCAGATCATCTCTGTGCCCAGCTCACTTGGTCTCTGACAGTGGGGATGAGTTGTGTAAAGTTATCTAAGATCCTCATTGCCAGTAGTAATGCAGTGATATGTGCCCTGCATGATGGTTGTGAAGATTCAATAGGAAATAATGCTTAGAGGCCCCTGGCACCCACAAGGCACTCAGTTTATTTTCCTCCACCTCTGCATTTTGGGAAATGGCCTCATTTGCCTTGAAGTGAACATCTTCCCACATGATCTTGGGAAGAATTGAAGTTAAACCAGGATCATTGAATTTTAAATTTGTATTGAATTGTTTTTCTGTTATACAGTAGATGAGCATGGTCTTTGAAGTCAAGGGACCTGGGTGTGGATTCCAGCTTCGCCAATTACACACGATGTAACTTGGGCCGATTGTTTTCTCTGAGCCTCAGTTTTCTGTCTATGAAGTAGGAATAATAAAACTTGCCTCATAGGGTTTTATGAGGATGAAATGAGCTCACATACATAAGGCACTTAAAGCTTCTACCAGGCCCTGGCACATAGTAGGCGTACAGTAGATGTTAACTGCTGCTGTTATCATTGTTATTGTTTGTTTAATAAAAATGGGCCAATGTAAAACCACTGATTTTTTTTAAAACTGAGAAAGAAAGATTCCCTGGGGAGGAGGAGCCAAAGGAAGTTGTGGTTGTGCCTAGAAGCAAGTCTGTTTCATCAATGGTGAGAAAAGGGGGTGCATTTCGATCCTGAGGCCAAGCTATCCATGAACAGAATTAACGTGGAAAACTTCATGGACATTTGCCTGTGGAGTTAGTCAGGCCCACTTTATCTCAAGGGTTAAAGATGAGATTAAATATTTAAGTCCATTCATAATTAGGTCCTTAGGGGCCTTATGGAGCCTCTTACTGACACATTTCTCTCTCTCTGTGTTTCCAGCGCTATGGGAGAGAGCATTGATTCTACAGTCTGATGTGTCCATGTGGAATGAGAGTTCCCTCACAAAATCACACCCCAGTTATTGAGTGTTTGCAGGTTTAGAGGACAGAGGGTGGTCAGTGTCCTGGAGGATCTGTTTGCAGCCCTCAGCTAGGACTGGGGACTTGAAGGAGGCATAGCACATTTTCAGGCTGTTGCGAATGTGGAGCTTTTCTGATTTGTGTGGCACACAGGTGGTAAGAGAAATGGAAGAGGGGTCAGACGAGAATAATGACATCTAGAGGATGTGACAGCACTGCTCACAGGAGGAAGCATTCTGAGGACCTGCTCCCGTCCTCAGCAGGAGTGTGGAACAGAGGAGAGTGGTCAGTGGGCCGGATGCAGTGCCCAGAGCTTGTGGGATCAGCCTTCTGCTGTCCCATCTTCCTAAGCACGCGGAGTGGTTAACACGTAGCAAGCCTGAAGGTAACAAGCTGACCTCAGGAGCCTCTGTACTTGGTGTGATTTATTGATAGATCTGACTTATTTACAATGTCTCCAGCTCTGGGGCCTCTGGACCTACTCCAAACCACTCCCTGGCATTTAATGTAAAATCACAGATCCCCTTTATAACAGATGTCAGGTCGGAAGGTGGGAGCTTTGGATCAGAAATTGGGGACCCAACCATGAACTTCCTGTGAGTCTTTGAGGAAAATCCTCTTTACATCTCATGCCTCAGCTTCTCTCTTGTATAATATCTTCCTCCCTCCACCCCTTCACAGGTGAGGGTGGGTGCAGGGCTGCTCTGGTCTTGGGAAGCCATGTCTAGAGCTCTTTTTTTGCTTCCTGATGGCCGGTCTGCCTGTAGCACTGTCCTTCTGTCTCTCTTCCTGCGCTTCCTGTAGCCCGTGGTCTCCCTGATCTTGCTAGTTTCAATGTAAGCATGACTTCCACAGGGAGGTTTCCCGTGAACTTTCAGGGCCTGCACTGAGTGTCCCTCTTATGTGTGCTTACATCCGTGTTAGTCCTTCATGGACTTGTATGAATTCTTCAACACCCAAGAGCCCTGGGAAGGCCCTGGCTATATCTGCCATGTTCACTTTCACATGTCTCCCTGCTGGCACTGTGCCTGGTGCAGAACCGGGGCCTGATACGTATTGTTATATAAGTGAATGGAAAGAGTTACTCCAGTACAAGCTATGTGGAGTTTTTTTTTTTTTTTTTTTTAATTGGAAGAAATGCATTAATTTAAAGAAGAACCAAATAAGTTGTTATATCCCAGAAGATCTTTGGCATTTCTTCCACACCCTGTGTACTTTCCCAGGGATAAGAAGTAGATGACTTTGGTCACTCACCCTTGAAAACATGATCTAGAAGGACCGCCTCGTAAGATTGACTGTGGTAGTTGATGGGGGTCTGACCTTGCAGGAAGAAAACAGCTTTTGAGAAAATCCAAGCTGTACTGTTTCCTCATTTGCTGGTAGTCTTGAGTGGGAGAGGGATTGGGAGAAATGGGCCCTATGTGGACCAGGGTGACCCTTCTATATCCCTGGGCATCTGAGCTCAGAAGGGGTCTGACTGATCCTGATTGTCCTGACAAGGCACAGGGAGCATGTGTTGAGCCTCAGAACAAGCCCACAGTTTGCTTTTCTTTGTTGCTAGATGATGAGGTGGGGCCCTTGGGCTCCTTGACAGGCTACGAGTTTGGGCCTCCTCCGTGGTGTTTGAATGCGGCCCTGCTGTTCGGAGAACAGAAAACAGTGGCATGTCAGCATGGGGGGACAGGCCCACTGGGAAGATGGGAGTGGGAACAGAAAACTTTTCATTATGTCACCTGATACAAAATCAAGAGGACATGGAGAAACCACAGGAGCTAGATTAAAGGAAATGTCCCTGGCTCTACTGTGTACTGTAGAGCTGGTCTGACTGAAAACAATAGTGAGGGTTTTAAAGCACTTTTTCTTTCTAGGGCACAGGGTGTTTTACTGTCTATTAACCAGCTTCCAATTGAGTGGGTTCTCCCAGGACCTTCATTGTGGAATCATTTATTTATTTTCTAGCATTAGTTTTTATTATTTAAAAAAAATTATTTTTGGGAAACAAGGGCCAATTTATACTTAGAAAATGATGAATCATTAGAAGGAGGGTAGTTTCTCTCATTCCCCAAGGCCATATATATTTTTTTTTGTTTTATTTTGTTTTGGTTTTGGTTTTGGTTTTGGTGGTTCCCTGGCTGGGAATTGAACCCAGGCCATGGTGTTGAGAGCACTGAAGCCTAGCCACAATACCATATTTTTTTGCAGAATAAAATCTTCCCCTATCCATGGAAATCATCACCAAATGAGTAAGAATCATGTGAAAGGGACTCAGAATGAGGCCATCAAAATGGCTAAAACTTTGGTTCTGGTTCTTGAAATAGAAACTAAGCCAACACTTAGGAGACAAGCTTACCTCTCCTTAGATGTCTATAACAGTGTGACTTACAAATAGTGGAAACCAAGATTAAAAAAAAAGAGCAATAAGCATTCATGATGTTTTAATGAAGCTGTTAGTGAAGAAAGAAGAACACAGTAAAACAGTAAATGTAAATATATATTTAAGTTTGGAGCTGTGGATGATTATTGATGATGACTTGAACTTGTAGCATTGGAAGGCAAATGGGTGGTCTATGACAAATAGTCATTAAGTACTTAGAAGGTGTTCATCCAAATGAGAGTTTATAGCAGTTCCAGCTGAGGTGGATGACTGATGCTTCTGGTCAAGATGGAGTAGCAGAGGCTGGATTTATCCACTCTTATGGACAGCATATATGAACCAATGGCTTATACGATGTTAGACATTACGGAAAAAGGACAGTGATCCCAGAAAGATGGAAAACAAATGTTATGAGTTTTATGATTATCCCAGCATACTACCAAGAGAGAGTTTGCAGACCATGGTGCAAGGAAGGGGACTTCAGGAATACCTTGGTGGTCTCCCTGGTTTGAGCAGGCAGAGCTGGGTGTGTGAGGAGGCCCACATGGCTGAATTGTGCAGGTCAGAGTGCTCTAAGAAGAAGTGCATGGAGAGCTTGGAGATCTACAGCATCCTCCTTGAGTCTTCAGCCAAGTTCTGATCAGTGCTTGCTTATAAGGAAACTACCTCAAACTGGGGAAGGAATGACCTGAGAGGATTAGAAGGAACAATCTCCAACGTTCACCCAAGACTGGGAATGCATTCTGTTCCCACCAGAATGGAAAAACCTTTTAATTCAAGGGCTGTCAGGAAGAGTAGTTAGAAAGGTCCTGCCTTGTATTGGGTTGAAATTAGTCCCTGACTAAGCTCTGCTCTAGTCCTGCCTAGCAAAGCTTAAAAGAATGGCCAGAAAGGATCAAACTGTTTCCAAGTAAATTAATGGTGAAACAGAACAAAACTCAAGAATATTAACAGGGACACAGAAATATTTAGCACCCAATAAGGTAAAATTCACAATGTACAGCATCTGTTTAAAAATTACCAGGTATGCACAGAAGCAAGAAAAGCTGTGATCTATAATCAGGCAAAAAATCCATCAAAACCAGCCCAGAAATGGCACAGGTGACAAAATTACTAGACAAAGACATTTTATATCAAGCTTGTCCAATCTGCAGCCTGCAGGACAGCTTTAAATGCAGCCCATCACAAATTTGTAAACTTCCTTAAAACATAATGAAAATTATGCATGGAACTTTATTTTTCTTTTAGCTCATCAGCTGTCGTTAATGTTAGTGTATTTTATGTGTGGCCCAAGACAATTCTTCTTTTTCCAGTTGGCCCAGGGAAGCCAAAAGTTTGGCTACCCCTGTTTTATATGCTCAAGAAGCTAAGAAAAGATTGAACACATTAAGGGTCATGTTATGGAAATATAAAGGAAGAAATTCTAGAGTTAACAAGCTTCAATTTTTAGATGAAAAATACACTAGGTAAGATTAGTGATAGGTTAAACAAATGTAGAAGAAAAGCTTATTGAACATGGAAACACAGTAAAAACAATCCAGAATGAAACACATGTAGGTAAAAGACTGGGGAGAAAATAATGAACAGAGCATCTAACTGGTATACATTCAGTGGCCTAAGATACATGTAATTGGAGATCTCAAAGAGAGGAGAGCAGAGCACCAAACAAATTTGAAGACATAATGGCCAAACATTGTCCAAATTTGATGAAAACTATAGATCAGTAGTTCCAAAGGCTCACCAAATACCCAAGAAACATGCATAAAATGACCTCAAAGCACATAATAATCAAATGGTATAACACCCAGTGATAAAGAGAAATATCCTAAAAGCAGCCAGAGAAAAAAAGGTATATTATGTATAGAGGAAAAAGGTTAAGGATAACAATAGATTTCTCATCAGAAACAATGCAAGAGAAAAGAGTGGAGCAAAATTTAAAGTACTGATGGAAAACAGTTGCCAACTTAGAATTTTATAACCAGTGAAAATGATTTTCAGAAGCTAAGGTTAAATAAGGACTTTTCACATGTACAAAAACTGAAAAAATTAACAAAACTTGGTACTAACATATTCTTTTTCTAATACAAGAGAAAAATTTTCAGGTAGAAGGAACACAATGCAATGGACATAATGGATTTATACAAAGGAATAAAGAATGTCGGGCATGGTAACTATGTGGGTAAATGTAAGACTAAACAATTTTAATTTTTTGAAAATAGAATGGTCATTTAAAACAAAAATATTAACGTATGTTGAAGTTTATAATATACATATGTAGAAGCAGATTGTATGACAGAAATATCACAAAGGCTAGGAGAGAAGAAATTACATTTTACGGTTGTTCGGTTCTTGTACTATATAGGAAATGGTATAATATTACTTGAAGGTAGATTGTGATAAGTTAAGTTGCATATTATATAAACCTTAGAGCCACCACTGAAATAATACTATGAGGAATTCTAACTAAATATCCAACAAGGTAGATAATATGAAATCATATTATCCGAAGTAGGGGTGCTGGTTATTGTTATCTTGATTGTGGTGATGGCTTAATGATATACATGTGACAAAATGACATACATGTGACAAAACTTATCAAATTGTACACTTTAAATGTGTATATTAGTGTATACATTGTTGTATGTCAATTTTAATGAAGCTGTTGAAAAAGATAAGATGGGTTTAACTGCCTAATGTATCTAAAATAAAATACTTATTTTTAAATAATAAAGTGTTGCATAGTTCAGATTAATGTGCCAGAAATACAACTCCACAATTTTGGAAAATAAATTGGAATGGTAGAAATGTGACATTTACAAGTATCAGACAGTATCTTAGAAACCACCCAGCCTTCTTACCTCACTTTACTTACTCGTATATGGAACTAAGGTCCAGATAAACAATGTGATTTGCTCCAACTTATTACCAACAATCCAAGATGAGAGTAGACAGTAATAAAAAAGAGCCAGTTCTTAGTTTATCTTTCTGTGAAACTTGCAGATCTCTATTGGCTGTTGGCAAAACCGTATCTGTCACTTGTGTGTCCCCACATGGGGAGAGGACAGTATTTTGACTAAGATGCTGGCAACCCAAGCTAAGAGTGAAACAGCACCAGAGCTACTGGGAATAGCAACATCTGAATTATGTAGTTAAATCCAAGGCAGTGATCATGATCTTCTTGAATTCTTTAAGTAAGCAGTGGCTTCAAAGACCTAAGGTATTAAACTTCAAAAAAACACATTTGGGGAATTAATCAATCTAATAAATGTAGCACAGAGGGAAGAAGTATTAAAATCTATAACTGGATGGAATTTTGAACATCTGAATAGACACTATAATTAAAGCATAGTGGATTACAATTGCTCTGGAAAAGAAGATTGGAGATTGCTTGCTCTTTGCAAAGTGGATTTACAAAGGGTGGCTTAAAAACCCGTGCGCAAAGAAAACTCTGACTTGGAAGGGGAAGGGACAGGAGGGAATCAAATGAGAACATTCAGCTCAGGTTAGGACAGCCAAAGAGCAGGGTGGATTAATGTGAACAAATGAGAATGAGAAAGGCTTTTCTGAATAACCAAGAAAACACGGAGGCAAGAAGAAAGAGAAGCCAGCTGATGGATGAAATTGGTTATAGGATTAAGGATGACTTTGAAGGTTGCTGAGGTGTAGTTACATTCCCCTGAGACCCTCTGCCAACTCTGCTTTAATAAGAGAAATGAAGAAAATAACTTGGGCAATTAACAGGCAATGAAGACTCCTCCAAGAGAGTATTTAATAAAACACAGGGAAGAAAACATGTATAATGTTGACTTTCCATTAGGAAATAGCCCTGCTAATCAGAACCTGAAGGCAGTTCAGGATGGGGCTTGCCTTAGAAGGGTTTTTGGTGTTCATGTAGAATTTAAGTAGACTGTGAAATAAATAACAGGAAAATATCAGCCTTTGGGAAAGCCAGAAACACCTTTGTAATAAACGTTTGCCAAAACTGATGTCAGTGTTTACTAGAATAGTGAAATTGATTTGGGCATAGAGAAAATATAAAAGCATGAATAATAAACATTTCTATAGTTTTACATAGTCAAGGTGTTTAGGTATTTACATTAAGTCAGGTCATGCTTTAACTCTTTTAAACAAAATTAAAAAGAAATGGACTGTATGGTATGAGTCGGAGAAATAAAATGCTCTGTTATAAACTCCTTTTCTAATAGAGCTGTGAAAATAAGTCCTGGTTGTCATTTTCCAGGCTTGTGGTGTTAAGGGATGTAGACAGCAAGCCCAGGTCTTTGTCCACGTGTTGGGAGAGTAGGCATCTACGTACTTCATTTGTTATTAGGAATCTGTGAGTCCCACTTACCTGAAGACATGTCCCTTCTGTATCTGCCAGGAAGCCTGGGATTCTTCATTGGATAAAAACATCCTTTCAGGCTAAATGCAGTTACATTACCTGGGAGAGGCAAAACACTTTGTCCTTAAACACTGCTTAATAGAGGAGTTTTGGTTTGATTTCCTTAAAGAATAACTAAGAGATGTAAAGGTTGAAATAAATAATAAGAACTAACATGTTTAAGTGCCCGGTATCATGCTAAGTGGTTCACATAAGATTATCTCATTAATCCTCTGGCCAATCTTTAGAAAAGGTACAATATAATCTCATTTTGCTGATGAGAAAACAAAGGCACAGAGAACTTTAGACAGTTGCCTAGGATCAAATACCTGCTGAAGAGTGGAGCTGATACTTAGAAGGATGCAGGAGATGGGCGGTTATAGAGAAGTGATGGGACCTGTCAATAAGGGAGGGGACCCGAGGGCCAAAAAACCTCACCTCTTACAAGAAGCATCCTCTGACTCTCCTAAAGTTGTGTGGAGATCTTCATGTTCCCCCTTTAAGGTTAGATCATATATATCTGAAGTTCTGTGGTTCTACAATTTCATTAGAGAGCAGAGTCCTAGAAGAAGGAATTAGAAGGTGGGTCGATTTTGATAGGAGGTGGGGAGGAGATGGAGAAAGTGACAGGGTCTCTGCACTGGGAAGGACTGGGAGGTGCACAGCAGCTCAGGAGCTCCTCTTGCTGGCCTCACTCTCTCGTGCATTCTGGCACTGAAACCCTCTAATGCTTTGTAAACAAACCCCACTCCCATAAACATGGGAAAGAACTCTATTAGAGTCCACATCTGCCTGAAACACACCAGTGCATTATCTCTAAGGCTTTTGGAAAGCTTTTATCTTCCTGGGGGACCCGGGGAGGAAACAGGCTATGAACATCTCTGTAAAAGCTGGGAATAGGATTGTGTGGGCTAGACTGGGGACTCAGGTTGGGGATGGGGCCGCCTGGGAGCCAGACATGAACAAGGGGCCTGAGGGGAGTCATAGCCAGACAGCCTGGAGGCTCATTTCCTCCCTGCTGTGGTTCCTTAGCCAGACGCTGGGTCAGCTCAGTCAGCTCACTGGGAAGCCAGATTGTCATCACAGCTGACCTCTGCGGTCCCCAAGCTCTCACTGTTGTGCAGTCAGCTAGGTGCTCCTACAGCTTTTTAAGACATAATGGGATAGTTTTTTTTGTTTTTTTTTTTTTTGTTGTTGTTGTTGTATTTTTTTTTTTTTTTTTTTTTTACTGGAGGCCTTTCCCTGATATACCGGCTATACTCTGCCCAGAAGCCTCTCCCCAGGATGGCAAAGGATGGTAGCCTGTGCACTCTGACTCTTTGCCTATTAGCTTTGCAGAGAAATTGGATTTTATTTTATGTGGGACAAGTGGTGGTTGGACTTACATCCCCTTTGCAGGTCTGGACAGGGATGAAGTAAGGGAGGTGTGCTGGGAGGGTGTCTACTGGAACCGAAGGATGGAGTATGCAGGGTGCTCAGGCACCGTGTGAAGGTGCCCACAGTCGTCAGCTGTCAGAGCAGGGATCAGTCCTGAACTCTGAGAGGCAGCCTGGATGGTTCCTAGGAAAAATGATCACTGAGTAACCAGGAGGTGAACCCCAAGCTTGATGCTGGGACAACAGGAGTCTAGAAACCAGGGTAAAACACTTGGGCAACAGGAATTTGAAGCTGAAGGGAGCGAGTGGGGATGTACACACAGCACTGCAGATAAGAAGAGACCAGAACAGCATCGAAGGCCCCAGTCTGCTATGCACATGCATAGACCTGGCCTGCAAGAGCTGACCTTGTCCATGGCAGGTTCATGTGGGCACAGGCAAGAGTCTTTGGTCAGGGCTGAGTATGTTTACAGACAGTAGGGGTGGGGAGGTGCATGTCTGCACAAGGGACCAGACCTAGGCAAATGCAGTGTTAGGCTGAACTTACCCAGGAAGGCTAGAAAGGAGGTCAGCCCTGACAGTGGGCGGGGCAGGGCTCACACAGAGCTAGACAGGACTCTGAGACCCAGAAGGCAGGATGTCGGGTTACCTGAGGTCAGCTAATGGAGGACTGAAAGCTCAGCACGTTTCCAATAAGGAAAAGAAGTGCAATCATAACATACCCAGGGGCACACTACAAAAGCTCTGGCTTGGACAAGGTTCCCTGCTGAGGGAGGCCTTTTCTTCTGGGCAGCTCCTAAAAACCCAGTTGTCCTTCCCTCAGGATTGAGCCCCCAGCCACTGGAGGATCTCAGCTGGGGAAGCTCTGTCTCTCGGGGAAGGAAAGGGAGGCATTCCACACTTCACCTTGATCCGCTGGAATCTGAATTCTGAGGAGGGCCTGGTCTTTGCATCTAGTTCTGGGGCATTTGAGGCTAGACCTGGAAGGGTGATGGTCATTCCCTTAGGGACTCATCACCCCAGCTTGACTTTCCTTCTTTGACATCCAGTCCCTTCCTGTCTTTCTACTACAGAAGTAGTGATCCAGGCACTTAAGCTCTGAGGAAAATAATAACATTGGTTTATTGATTTATTGATTCTTTTACTCATTCATCCAGTGAATTCCTGTTAAAACCAGTGAGGCATGGTGTTTTGGATGTGATGGTGAACTGCCCTTCAAGCACCTTATAGTGAAGAGGGCAAGACAGAAAAGTAAGCAGCAGTATTACAATGTGATCACTGGGCTAGGACAGGGAAATATGCATGCGTGCTGTGGGACTGTAGGCAGGAGGCATCTAACTCCAACCTGGAGGGTTAGGGAAGGGTCTGGGAGGTGGCCAGTCTTGGTCTCTGGGATTCCTCTTGGTGGCCTCATGCCTTCACCCATTCTGGCACTGAATTCTCTACCACTTTCTAAATGAAACCCCCTCCTATAAACATAGACAAGACTGCTATCATCATACACGTTTATCTGAAACACACTAAGGTATTATCTCTAAGATGCTATGCTTTTGTAAACTATTTCTCTCTAACTGTGGAGTGAAAGATTATTTCCTGTTCAAAGGCATTTCAGGCTTCAGCAGATAGATACAATGAGTGCTTTTTAAAAATATTTTTAAAATATTGTCAGCATGCAGGGGAGTATGTTGCATGGAAAATGAGCCCATGGAAGTATAATTATAAATGACTTAATCAGACTGATTTCTTCTATATAGTCTAATACACCATCAAAATTAAAAGGCAAATTATCAACTGGAAAAATATTTGCAGGACATGCAATAGATAAAGAAATTCTCTCTTCAATGTATAAAGACTATTTACACATCATTAAGGACAAAGATAAACAACCATGTAGAAATGGGCACAGGATTGAAGAGACACGGTAGTCCTGTTCATTTGTACTCTTTTGATTTGCACAACTCTTGCACACTAAGAAAGCTCAGAATTGTTAATGGAAAATTTACGAGAAAGTTAATCTGACACGTTATGTGATAGACATATTATTATTGTAGTGCATGATAATTAGACTTAATTTGCAGAAAGGCTGGATAGTAATTAGTATTACTTGTAGCTAGCCTAAGTTTCAGTTCTTTTTCTCACTTAAAGTTTCTTGGTAATTATAATTATTGAAAAAGATAGCAGTTTTCTCTCAACACCGTCATGTTCACACACACACACACACACGTGCGCGCGCACACACACACACACACACACGATGGACAGACTCGCACACGGACTCGCACACACAGAGAAAGGTAAAAGTCCTAGACCAGGTCCCATACCTCTGCTGTCTCTATCTCTACTCGCCCAAGAATGCACCTGCCTCTTTGTTGAACAAGATGCAGTTACCAGCTCCTTCTTTTCCCCTGCATTCCCAGGTGTCCTTTTGCTGTAAACCTCAAGGCAGAGAACTCTGTGTTGAGGGAGTGAACAGTCTTTCTAGGGGGAAAGTGGCAGCAGTGTGGGGGCCGTTTGGTGAAGGGACACATACAGGTCAGTGATGGTGCCTCAGGGGAGAGGACAGGAAGGGACAGAAGGACTGAACTGTGTAGTCCCAGGGTCTAGGGATGAGAAGGGATCCAGGAAGACCAAGCAGCAATTCCAGACTTGCTCTTGTGCACTGCAGAATAGAGCTCCTTAGGGAGCAGCCCAGATACATGCACCTAGGACCGCAGGTGAGCTTGAGAACAGAGCATGCCATTGCCTGTGACCTCTGCCCCTCCCGTTCCTAAAGCACTGTCAGCTCTGGGTGCCTCAAGACTTAGAGTGGTTTTCAGGAGCCCTTGGAGGCACCATTCTACCTCTACCCTGCATGTTGCTTAGTTGATACATGAAATTCCTTTCATGAGAGATAAAATCCTTAATTCTACCATTAAAGATAAGAGGCTTAAAGTTACCTCGGAGAACTAGTGCATTATTATGAAGGCATTTTTGTCTAATTGTGGTGGACTTAAGGTCGTGGAATTGTCTTCTGTCCTGCTGGAAGCAGTGAGGAGGCCCAAGGACCCATAGACCAAGACTGGGCAGTCTGTGTTAGAGCCACACTGGGGGTGACCGTAACCCTGGAACCTTAATGGTTTTTCAAGAGTCTTTAAGAAATGAAAATGTCTACGGCCCAGTGTCCCTCTGGCTCATGTTATAGAAATGACATGGTAAGCCCAAGCTACAGTCCCAAGTGAGGAGAGGTGGAGATGGTAGAAGATGGGCTGCCCTTCCTAACAACAAGCAGTTGTCCCCCTGGGCCTCCCAGTGTCCTTAGGATCCATTCACTCTTTCTGTGGTAACTGGGAACTCTTAAGATCAGGAGGTGGCAAGATCGTGAAGACGTGGCTCTCCTGCTTTTTCGTCCTTCTCAGCACAGTTCTTGGCTCCAGTGTTTTCGGCTAACAAAAGCTGGCAGTTAGTGAGTGTAGGGGTCTTGGGGTGAGGAACCAACTGCTGGATGTAACGACCAAGATCAGTTTTTCTGTGACTTATGTTGTCATCCATATAGCCCCTTGTTATTTTAGGGCCCACTCTTGATGTGTTACAGTCCTGTCATTACACAGGGGCTGACACTGAGGGTGTGTGTGAGAACATGCCTATTCTGTTATTTTAGTCTATGCAGTAGTTCATACCACCATCATTAAACAGAAGTGACCAGACCCAGAAACAGGAATGGGGAGGTTGAAAAGGTTAATGAGAGAGTCATAAGGAAGCTGGGGGCTGTTTGCAAACATTGCTTCACACTGAGGTTATTTAGAAATTTGGAACCTATATGAGTCTCCGGAGGGAAAAGGGGATATTACATGCACAGATAGTTTATTTATTGTCTTCTCTCCAAACAGTAAGTAATAAACAGAGGAAAGCACAAGGTTATAGAATTGTACTGTCTTTCGGCTTTGGCCAAAGTAAAACTTTAATTTTCCAGCTAGAGATAACAGACAACTCCTATTACTCTGAGGCAGGGGAGAAGCTACTGTAAAATCTCCACGTAAGGGGATTTGTTCTGGGCTTTAGTGGCTCCTGGGGAAGAATGCGCAGGGGGCTGGATGGTTGAGGGGAGAGTGCCATGGATTAGGGTAGGCCCTCTCCTAGAGGCAGGCCAGTCAGATTTAGTGATTCCTGAGTATGAACTGAGCTTTCTGATTCCAGTGCTCGATCATGGCTTATTTCTCCTTTCCAGCAATTCATGCCCAGCTCCCAAGCTCACATTAAAGGCAGATAGGTAAACGCTTGATTGCTCCTTTTATGTCCTGCAAGGTCTGGCGTCTGTGTTCCTGGCTCTATGAGAAAGGACATTAATGATTGTGACATGTGTCTAAATCAGGTTAGATTAAACTATGCTGCAGAAACAGAAAATTCCAAGATCTCAGTGCCTTAACAACAAAAGTTTATTTTTTGCTCTTGCAAAATCTATTGTGGTTTCCAACAAATATCCAGGAAGCTGTCCCCACCCACCCACCCATCTACCTATCCAGGCTGCTTCTTTGTCCCCCGTCTTCTCAATCAATGGCCTCCAAGCTCTCTATCAAAGGGAAAAAGGGAAGCTGGAGAACCTCACTGAGACTTTTTGGTGACTCAGCCTGAATCACTTGTCATATGATTTTGCAGACTTCAAGGTGGCTAAATTTTGCAATCTCCCACATACCTTGGAAGGGAAAGATAGCTGCACATCGGCAAGGACTGGCGCAGTCCACCACAGCGTTCTTCCCATGTGCCATCATTTTGGAAACAAATGATATGGGTTGTCTGTACTGTTATTCTGTTTTTTAGAGTAGGACATTGTGATTCAGAAAAGTTCATGGCTTGCCAGCAAGCCACTGGGTCCACATTTATAGCAGGTCTGCTTGACTCTCATACATAGGGTGTTTGATTTTTTACCTCAGGTGTGAAGGGTTGCTTTCATTATATACATTATCATTATTGATCCAAACCAAGCTTATAAAAATTGGTTTTATATACTTAATTTGGTTCCTTCAATCCCCATTACTCTAGCCCAGCCACCATATCTGTATATATACATAAATCTATATTTATAGGAGATATCTATAGAGCTCTAGCCTATACACACACACACACACACACACACAAAGGGTGCCAGAAAATGTATACATGTTTTAAGAAATGAAAAACTATTAAAATTGTAATACTCAACATATACTGATAACAACAGATGAATAGACTTCTGTAGTTACAAGAGGTGCTCAAAATGGTACCATCAATATTTGTGTGATACATAGATAGCATCTCTTAAAATGTGTATACATTTTTTTGGCACCCGTGTGTGTGTGTGTGTGTGTGTGTAGGCTAGAGCTTTTCAGATATATACTATACATAATATTTTTCTGTGTTCTCATAAAATGTGTGTTCATTTCAGTGGCCTATGCTTTTTCAACTGTGGCATACTATCTCTCACACTGCATTAATGATCTAATGATCTATGTTAAGACCTTATAAACATAGTAAAGGGGAGGGGGAAACAATTATTAGGCACATGTAATCACTTTATACAGTTCTGGCAGAAACGCCCCGTTTTTCCTGCTGTCGTTGTCATGTGTATGTGTGTACTTGTGTGTGTGTGTGTGTTTGTTGCCCTACCTCTGCTTTGCCTCTGCTAGTTGTAGTTAATGAAAGTCTTGGGGACCTCAGTTTTACCGTCTATGAAATGAAGCCAAGGAGAGCTTCCTGGTACCACTAAGGATATCTTGATGCTTAATTACTTCAAAAGGCAATCTGAAAAGAGACCCATGATTTTTTGGAGGCTAGAGCTACTCAGATATCAATGTCTTGTTATCCTTATTTTTCTTGTGACAGGTTTACAGCCTGTGTGATTCAATTGGTACCTGTCACTTACCTTCCTTTGGTCCCTTCCTGTAGAGCTTTATCTGTCGCATTGCATCTTGGGATCAGGAGTGTATAAAATCACGCTGTGAGGGATCATGCGGGCAATGTGTTGTTCTCTCCAGGACGTCATGAGTGCAGTAGCAAGAGGCATTTTAGGAGAGGCTGACGTCTGGTCTGCTTGCAGTCAGTCTGTCTACATTATTTCATTAGTCCCATTGTGTGCTGTGTACACTCACTGTATAAGAACTGTGAATACTTTCCTTAGCAGAGAAGACCGTTATCTGATTGGTCTACCTTTTCTAGCTATTGCTTCCTTGTCAAAACTTTCTATTAATAAAATAGAATCTTCCATTACTCTCAGTTGGCTCATTTTTTCCTTAACCCTTTATACTACTTGACATTTCATATACAGGCATACCTCATTTTATTGAGCTTCACTTTGTTGTGTTTTACAGATATTGTTTTTTACACATTGAAGGTTGTGACAACCCTGTGTTGAGTGAGTTTATCCGTATCATTTTCCTTCAGCATTTGCTCATTTTATGTCTCTGTCACATTTTGGTAATTCTCACAATAATTCATACTTACTGTATTTGTTATGGTGATATGTGATCACTGATCTTTGATGTTACTGTTATAATTGTTTTGGGCACCATGAACCATGCCATGTAAGATAGTTCCACCACCGGCCATTCCTTCCCCCATCTCTCTCCCTTTCCTCAGTCCTCCCAATTCCTTAAGAACCAACAATATTGAAATTAGGCCAGTTAATAATCCGACAGTAGCCTCTAAGTGTTCAAGTGAAAGGAAGAGCTGTGTGTCTTTCACTTTAAATCAAAAGCTAGAAATAGTAAGCCCAGGGAGGAAGGCATGTCAAAAGCTGAGACAGGCTGAAAGCTAGGCCTCTTGTGCCAAACAGTTAGCCAAGCTGTGAATGCAAATCTTATTACTTATTACTCCACTTTCAAGTCTAATTATTTAAGAAATACATTTTGTAAGGCTATAACTGTCATAGATAGGGATTCCTCTGATGGATTTGGGCAAAGTAAATGGAAAACCTTTTGGAAAGGATGCACCATTCAGATGTCATTAAGAACATTTATAATTCATGGGAAGAGGTAAAAACGTCAACATGAACAGCAGTTTGGGAGAAGTTGATTTCAGTCCTCAGGGATGACTTTGAGGGGGGTTCAGGACATCAGTGGAGGGAGTAACTGCAGATGTGGTGGAAACAGCAAGAGCACGAGAATAAGTGGAGTCTACAGATGTGACTGAATTGCTGTCTTCTCATGATAAAAGTTGAGCGGATGAGGAGCTGCATCTTATGGAAGAGCAGAGAAAGTGGTTTCTTGAGATCGCATCTACTCCTGGTGAAGATGCTATAAAAATTGTTGAAACAACAAGAAAGACTTTATTTATAATGTTATGTAAATTTAGTTGATAAAATAATGGCAACATTTGAGAGTACTCCAATTCTGAAAGAAGCTCTACTGTGGGTAAAATGATGTCAGACAGCATTGCATGCTATTGAGAAATCGTTCATGAAAGGAAGAATCCATCGATGTGGCAATTTTGTCTTATTTTAAGAAATTGCCACATCCACCAGACCAATCAGCAGCCATCAACATCGAGGAAGACCCTCTACCAGCAAAAAGATTAGGACTCTTGGAAGTTTCAGATGATGGTTAGAGTTTTGTAGCAATAAAGTATTTTTTCTTAAAGTGTATACATTGTTTTTTTAGACGTAATGCTATTGCACACTTAATAGACTACAGTGTAGTGTAAACATAACTTTTACATGCACTGGGAAGCTAAAAATATTGTGTGACTCACTTTGTTATGATTACTTGCTTTATTGCATTGGTCTGTAACTGAACCCACAATATCCCCAAGCTGTGCCTGTATTTGTTTATTATTTACTGTCTCTATCTCCCCCAGCCCGTCAAGCAACATAGACAACTGGAACATAAGCTTCATGGGAGCAAGGACTCTGTTGTATTTACTGTTCAATTTTTCAGTGCTCAGACTGTGCTAGGAGCATAGGTGGACACATTTGTTGAGTGAATGGTTGGCAGATACTCTTGAACCCCACCTCTTATATGTATGTGTCTCATGAACGTATGTCTCTTGATTTGTGTATATAGTGAGAAGAGGCTATATTAACAAGTAACACCAGCATCTCGCCTTTAAGTAATAGTGTAGTTAAGAGGCAAGGCTAAGTTGTGTGATGAGACTCCACAGCTCTCCTGATGGTTCTAATTGTATTCTTTGTCCTGTGTCTTCTAAACTCCTCTTGTGCAGTATTGTAGGCAGGCTGTTTTTCTTTATTTTCTTTCTTAAACTGAAACTCTTTGCTCTAGCAGTTAACAGCTGTGGTATTTCACCTCCGAGTCGTCTGGCGCCCAGCAGCGTGTAAAGTGATCCCCATGTTAGCTTATCGATATCCATTTGGAACATTTGTCTTCTAGACTAGCTCCTTTTCAGCCTGTCCCAACTATTCTTTAACCCTGTAAGTCATTTTAATCTGAGATGGTCTGTGGCTGAAAGTTATGCCTCACATGCCATATAAATTAATGTTATGATGCTAAGACTATTCCATTTTCCCAGGAATTTGCAATAATTTACTTTTTATGAGTAAAGTTTTATTCAGTTCTTAACAGTGAAACAAAACTATTACGATTGTAATGAAACCTGTAAAAGCACAGACGGTAGTCTGGGGTAGAGTGCCCCAGAGGCCGATGGTGATACCTCTGTGAACACAATGAGGAAAGCTTTGGTTAGTCATTGTCAGAGGTTCTCTTTGATATATTGGATGATCCCAGACCAGGGCCCTGAACCAGTATTGTTTATTTATAACTTTGGTTCACAGCCTCTAATTAAAATAAAAATTTGAACTCTGAGTGTTTACAGAGGGCCTTAAGAGGTCATTAAGGAAAGATGAACTAACCCTTCAGATATGGAGCAGGCTGGGTGCATCAGTCATGCTTGCAGTGGGAGAGAGATGGCCCAATTACATTGGAATAATTTTAGGAGATTTCTATTAAAGGAATTATTTTCAAAGTTATGGGTCTAGGACAGCCATAAGTGATAGTGCAGTACCCTCGAGTAAATAGCAGTAGGGCTCTAGACGCTTCAGTCTGAAGGAGTTGGGACAGCAAGTTTTTCCTGGAACCCTGGGACAAATAAGGCTTCTGGAGAGTGTCATTTGACCATAGTTGAGGTCTCTGTGAACACAGTCAGCCTATAGCAACCCTTTAGGAAGGAAATGGAGGGAATTCCTCCTTCTGTCCAGTCTCCTGCCATTGCTCCTGATTGGCCAAACTCAACTGGAAGCCAGAGGACCCATGGGTATAATCTACATTGGTTAGACTTGTGGGAAATAGAGCCATGTGGTGCATAAGTAAGAGGGGATTTGCATGGGGACAGCAGGAGTGGAAAGGCTTCCTTTATAGGGAGGGGACAGCTGGAGGAAAAGGTCATTGCCAGGATCTCAACCATATAGCAGTGAAGGTGACATGCCTCTTCAGGCTGCTATAACTCCCTGGTAATCACAGGTCCACTGGAAGCGCTTCTTAGGCTAAAACAAATTATGTCATTTTTACTTCCTGCCTAGTTTTCTCAGTGAAGCAGGGCAGACGGGAAGGAGATGTTATATTTTTACTTCCCCTTTAGACTTTAGGAACACAGAACTTTATTTTGTAATTTAGGGTTAAAGTGAGAAATGTTTTGGGGCCATGGCAGGTCCTCTGCTCCTGGTAAGAACCGTCATTTGCTTATGTCAGTTTTGATGAGCCTTTCCTGGACAACTGCGTTCAAGGCTCTCAGGAAGGATGCAGAGAGATGAGAACAACAGTGCCGGGTGCTTCTCAGGATCTCTGCCTTGACAAAGACAGTGGTCCACAGACCAGACAAGTGTCTAAACCACAAACCAAAAGCAAGTTTTCAACCTTGGGTTGTTTGCCGCGTGTACCTGAATTTGCCTTGTGTGCTCTGCCTTGTCTCTTCACTGTTTATTTCTCTTAAGAATGCCATCTGACACAGGTACTTATGAATTCTTGTTTATTATTTATGAAATACTTTGATGAATATTAAGTTAGTCATACCTCTTTATTCGTGGTACATTATCATTGGTCCGTATGAAATCATTCATTCATTCATTCATTCAATCAATCCCTTTCACCCCATTTCCTTCTCTGTATCCATATGTAACTTCTAATGTCTAATGTGCATCCTTTTGCTTGCATATATTATCTTAAATGTAAGTTATTTTCTATAAATGTATTTTTCAATTTACATAAATTTTTATATTATACTCATATCAACACTGGGTTGCTTTCAGATTCATCCATGTTATTATATGTACATATACATGATTGCTTCTGACTTATTCCAGGAAGTGCATTCATCTAGGCAAAGAATATCCTACTGATGATGTTAGCTCCTTAAGGGGTATCATACCACACTTTGCCTATCCACTATCCCACTTGTGGGCACTCGGGTCATCCCTAACTGCTTACCCAAGCCACGCTTCAGTGAATATCCTTGCAAAGTACTCGGGTTCTTATAATCCCACACCTTCATGAACACTAACATTAATCGGCTTTCTACTTCTTGCCACTTTAATTGGTGTAATGTGACAACTTGTCATTGCTTTAATTTATGGTGTTCTGATTTTGGGCATGACTCCATATATTTGGTAGCCATTGAGGTTTCTTCTCTGTGAACTGTATGTTCCTATCCTTTGCTAATTTGCAAATTGATGTTCCTGTATGCATGCAAGCATGTATGCATGCATGTATGTATGTATGTGTGTATGTAATATACAGGTAACCCTCACCTAACATGGTGGTTAGGTTCTTGAACTGCCATATTTATGTGAATCCATGTTATACATCTCAAAGAACTTGTACAAAAAAGGGGGTTAGATTCCACAAATAAAAAAACATACTATTATATTTTTATAATTAAGAGAAATATCTTTATTAAAGCATCTTTCACCAAAAGTATAACATATTAATATCTTTTAAAAGCTCTTATGCTCCGTGTTGTTCAGGGATTTCTGTAATTGTCAAACCGTGTTACAACAAAACCATGTTCTAGGATGCTGTGTTGTATGAGAGCTTTCCCTGGTGCTTGAACCTTGGTAGAGCAAAACCATGTTGCAGAAGTGCCATGTTATATGGAGGTTACCTGTATAAGTATTTTTTCTTTTGTATTTCAGGTGGAGTGTTTTGGGGGGTTTTGAGACATGGTGAATATATTCTGCTAATCTGTTATTTATTTAAAGTTTGTGATGCCCTTTGTTGAATAGAAAAATGTTTAATTTTGATGCAAACCTTTTTTTTCTTTTTGTTGCTTCTGAGTTGTGCTTTGAAAGTTTTGTTTAAGTCCTTCTCCACAACTAGGCCACATAGATATTCTCCTCTAGTTTTTTTCTGTTTTGCTTCATAAAACATACTTTCCAGCTTTGTATGAGTTATTAAGTGGAGATCCAGTTTTATTTTTCTCCACATAATGAGCTAGTTTCCCCAAAGTGATTCACTAACCCACCGCTCTTTTCATCTTGATTTGTCATCCCATCCTTACCATACGTTAAATTCTGATACACATGTTGGCTCGTTCTCTCTGAAATGCTGCTGTTCTCAATGGAACAATGCTGTTCCATCGTCTATGCTTTGTTCTTGGGCCAATATCACCTTTTAAAAATTACTGTGGCTTTATTACTATATTTAGTATCTATAGAATAACTTCTTTCTATCCCTTAAACTTCTTTTTACAAGGTTGACTTAAATTTTTGCAGATCTTTAATTTATCATGTAATATATTAAGTGAGTTTATTGAGCTCCTCTAATTTCCCACTTGTGTGTTGAATGAGATTGTGTTGAATTTATAGATTAATTTGGGAGAAAACTGCCATCTTTATGATATCCTATTGATTTTTATAAATTTATCTTATATTCTCCAAACTTGCTGAATTATCTTTTTCATCTCTCTGCAAATAATGACAGTTTTATCTCTTTCTTGGAAAACATCTTTCTCTTACTTCTTCTTTTCTTTCCTTATAATTTTAGCTAGGACCTCCGATACTGTGTTAAAAAGTAGTAAGTAGAGCCAATGGTGACTTCGTTTCCTTGCTTTCAATTTTATAGGGAAAGCACCTAAAATTCTTCATTAAATATAATGTTGCTACAGGTTCTTGTGATATTACCTTTACAAAATTAAGAAAGTTGATTAGATTTCTGATTTGATAATAATGTTTCTTTTTTTTAAAAGTCATCAGAAACTGAGGTTCAACCTTGTCTAATACTGTTTCTGCATCAATTGAGAGAATCATATTTTTATCCTTAAGTCTGTTATTGTTGTGAATTACATTTGTAGATTTCTTTGATTTTTGAAATTACTGTTTCAATACTGGAATAACCTATACATAATCATTTTATTTTTCTTGTGCAAAATTAAATATAAAAGGTACAGGAAATGGTATAACCATCACCTAACTTCAGTTATTATCTACTCATGGTCCTTCTTGTTTCATCTATTGCCTCTTTTCTTGTCCCCCAGACTGGATGATTTGAAGTAGATTATAGACATTGTATTATTGCATCAAAAAATGCTTCAGTATGTATCTTTCAAAGAAAACATCTTTAAAATTGCACAATTACTATGGCATCATGATGAATTTATGTTTAATCATTTAGCTAAAATCGTATTTAGGTTTTTCAGCCACATTTAACGTGATTAATTTTTAAAATTATTTTAGTTGGTTTTCAAGAAGAGAATGAGTGTTATAAGTGTTGTTACCTCTTGAAATTAGCTGGGAAGTTTTTGCTTTCTCTTTTCTCTTGAAAAATTTGCATATTTTAGGAAAAAGCTAATCTTTGGAATTTTTGCAGCATTCACTTCCAAAACAAGATTAACACAGGAATTATACTTTTTTTTTTTTTTTGAAGGGGACGTCTTTCACTTAGATTTTACTCTTTAAAAAGTATTTATTTGCCTATTCATGTCCTCTATATCTTATTGTACTAATTTTGGAACTTCACATTTTCTATTTCTAGGCTTCAAAGTTATCAGTATTACGATATAAAATCACAGTATTATCATTTGAACCTCTGTTGTATTTTTTAGCTGTTTTCCTTTGTATTTTATTTGTATATTTCCTTTCTTTTCTTTGATCAATTTTACTAGAAGTCTCTTTCTTTTGCTGACCTGTTCAGAGAACCAGCTTGAATAGTGAACAATGAACATTATCAAGGTATTTAACTAAGTTTACTTTGTCTATCTTTTGCAGAATTTCTACTTTTTTATTTGAATATATACTGTAAGAGTGTTTTTAGTGAGGGTTTTTGTATGTCAAACCTCCTGAGATCTTGTATAGTTGATAATATTTTTATTATGCCCTCATATTTGAATGATAGTAACATTCCAGGTTGGTTTGAAATTACGTTTCCTTCAATGCATGAAAATCTCATGTATATGAGGGCTGTCCAGAAAAAATTCAGCCATAAATGCCTTTATTTTTCATAGTACATGGCTGTGTACTTTCTGGACAGCTCATGTGTGTGTGTGTACACACACACACACACACACACACACACCAGGGTGCCAAAAAATGTATACACATTTTAAGAGATGTTATCCATGTATTACATAAATACTAATGGTGACCACTTTGAGCACCTCTTGTAATTGCAGAAATCAAATGTGACTTGTATTCCTCTTTTGTTATTGGTATATATTGAGTATTAGAATTTTAATACAGTTTTTTCCTTTCTTAAAATGTGTATACACATTATTGGTGCTCTCTCTCTTTCTCCCTGTTCTTCTTCACCGCCTCACACACTTATATATGTTTAAATGTCACTATTATCTTGCTTTCAGTGTTCTTAAAAATTCTAGTGTAAGCCTGGTTCTTCTTACTTCACAGGGGACCTGTTTCCCCTTCCATTTTAGAAATTTTCGATATTTTTGATTGATTCTTTAATTTTATGATAATGTGAATATGTGTGATTTGTTTTCTTTTCTGGCCTATTTGGTCGTCTAAGAACCTTTCATTCTGAAGAATTCTATCTTTTCTCCATTTATCTTCATTATTTCTTTTTTTTTTTCTTTCTTTCTTTCTTTTTTTTTTTTTTGGTGGTTCCCTGACTGGGCATCGAACCCAAGCTGTGGCAGTTGAGAGGGCCAAAGCCTAGCCACTACACCACCAGGGAATCCCCCTATTATTTCTTTAAATATTTCTTCTTTCTATTTCTCCACCTCATTTCTTCTGGGATCCTATTATCTGGATCTAGTACTTCTAGCTTCTATATTTATTAGCTATCAATTTTTTTTTTACTAGTCATATTTTCTCTACATTTATTCCTGTTGCTTTTAGGAAGAATTTCTCATTCTGATCCTACAATTCACTAATTCTTTTTTTTTTTTTTTTTTTTTTTTTTTTTTTTTTTTTTTTTTTTTTTTTTTTTTTTTTTTTTTTTTTTTTTTTTTTTTTTTTTTTTTTTTTTTTTTTTTTTTTTTTTTTTTTTTTTTTTTTTTTTTTTTTTTTTTTTTTTTTAGCTCTGTTCCATCCTTTTGCTTATCCCATTTTAACTATGTATTTTCTTTGCAACTAATATTTCACTGGGTTATTTTTAAGATTTCTTATTCTTACTTTACTAATATCTTTCCACATCTCCTTAAAAATAGTTATCACACTGTTAATATTCTTCTCCCATTCGTTCAAATGGTTCTTTAGATTGCATACGATGTTCTGTTTTGTTCTTCTCTGCTAGACTGTAGTTGTTTGGATTTGTAAGCTCATGCTCTGCGTGAATATCAGCTACTCTGCCTGCAGATGTTTGTTGGGGAAGGCCAAATACCAGGCTCTAGTTCTATCTATTATACTCAGATGTGTTTCAAAAAAAAGGGGAGTGTTGAGACCCAGGGCATAGTCTGCAGGCACCATGAAAGTACTTTGTATCATTCTATTTTCCTGCCTTTCCCCTGGGCAACTTCCCTTGTCAGGGGTTCTCCTTTAAGTGGAATTAGTGGGGAGAAGCAGCCCTGTAATGAGTCAGTATTCCCCCAGGCATGGAGTTTGGAGGAGGAGTGAGTGGGGTTCAGGATGTGGAAGGGCTAGGGCTGTGGCTCATAATTGTGCAAGTGGCCCCTAGTAATCAGAGAGTGGGGAGCAGGCAGTGTTGTCTGCCTGCATTCCCAAGTTGTGCATACCCTGCTGTGAGGTTCTGCATATGCGGAGGCAGTGATGCCTTTTCCTAATGCACATTTTGTCATCATATGTTCTAGCAGCAGCCTTCCAGGAGTACCTGTTCAACACCCCTGCTTTTAGCATGTCCTTCCCTAGCACGTATCCTCACAGACGGCCTTGATTTTACTGCCAGCACCAGTGACCTGGGACGTGAAAGGACTTCTGCAGGGAAGAGGCTGGTGATAGTTTTCTCAAAAAATAATGGGGAAAGCCAAGTGAATAGTTCTCCAATCTATCTTCTCAGTGTTATCAGTCTTCTATCCCAGAATGCACCTCCCAGTTCAAAACATCTTTCAGTCTCCTCGTGAGCTTCACATGATTTTTTATTAGCTCCAAAGATTTTGTATTTTCCTCCTGATTCTTCATATTCTCAGGGTTGAATTTGAGAAAGGAACCACCAGGTGCCAGGTCGTCGTCATCTTCATAGCACCTGGAAGCCTGAACGTGAATCTTTAAAAATATTACTTGGAGTTTCCTGGTGGTGTAGAGGCTTAAGGCTTTGGTGTTGGCACTGTCAGCGCTGCGGCCTGGGGAACTACCCACATACCAAAAAAAAAAAAAGCAAAAAAAAAAAATTACTTTATGTGACTTTAACTTATAAAATATTTTTTGAAGGGGCTGTTTTTTGAAGACATTTGAGGCAATTAAAGAAGAACTGGGATATTCCTAAATGAGGGCTGGTTGGTATATTAGTCAGGCTTCTCCAGTAGCATATATGGAAAGAGATTTGTTAGGAGAAGTTAATTGGCTCAAGTGATTGTGGAGACTGGGAGCCCTCAGCCTGCTGTCTGCGAGTCGGAGACCCGGGAAAGCTGGTGGTATGCTTCCAGACTGAGCTTGGTGGCCTGAGAACTGGGGGAGCTGATGGTTAAGTCCCAGTGCAGAGCAAGGAAGCCTGACGTCCCAGTTCAAGAAGGTAAGCAGGAAGTAAAAAAGGTGAATTTGTCCTTCCTCCACATTTTGGTTCTGTTCAAGCCCTCAGTTGATTGGATGATGCCCATTCACACTGAGGAGAACGATCTACTTTAACTGAGTCCACAGACTCATGTGCCTCTCAGACACACCCAGAAATAATGTTTAATCTGGGCACCTTGGGTCCACTCAAGTAGACATATAAAATTAGCTGTCACAGTTGGGAATCATGGTGTTAGAGGGAACATTTGGGAAACAAGAAAGGACACCGACTGGCAGATCATAAGATTCATAAGACCACAACTCCATGCTCATTCAGTCAGTTACCCTTTCTATCAAGTTTCCATGCCTGTAAATTGGGAGCAAGAACACATACCCAGTTTTCCCCATACGGTTGTTGCATTGCTCAAATGGGATGATATCTGTGAAGACACTCACTACACCATGACATGCAGGGCGAGAGGAAGCGGCAGTATTTAACATGAACCAAAGAGCATTTGAAATGATATTAAGTCTCAGGAGACAGGATGTTTTTTGGCTAGGAAGACTGTAATCTCTCCCCTCCGTGACCTCAGTGAATTTCAGATGGATCTTCAAAGCCGACCAGGCCTCTGCAGCACAGAGTGGTGGAAATATTCCAAGTTGTCCAACCTTCCTAAACTGGGGAATGTTGGCATCAAGGACAAAGCTTTCAATTGCATTGAACATGGCCTGGACAGGTTCCAAGTGGGTAATTACTTTATGCTTACTTACAATTTCCTCTTCAGCTTTTAAGGGAGAGGGTGTCCCTCACTGGCTGGACTAACAGGGCTGTTCCGTGTTGGTAGGCATATGTTGAACAGCTGCCCCAGTCACCCACCTCAGCAGACACCGCATCTTAGTAATGAAGTCAGGGCTCAGACCAGGCAAGACGGTTGCACATTTCTCTGATTAGTGTGCAGGACAAATGTGGCCTTGTTTTGAATGGAAGGAGGGCATTTGGCCTGGTTTTTCCTTATAGCAGAAGCAGGTGTCAAGTTAGCAGGTTCTTTGAGAGCCAGCTTTGAGAGTACTCTGATATGAATGTGTTTAAGAAAAAATGTTTAATTTTATCACGATCAGTAATCACAAGCCCTCCTCTTGAAAAGTGGGGTGGGAAACAAAATTTCATTAAAGACTTGTGTCCTCAGAACATACTATGTTATAAAACTGAGCATGTTTATGTGTGGAAAAGTACCTCCAAGATATAGGTAGGGATCGAGGCAGGGTCCCGGCAAGGTGGGACTTCACAGGATTCTAGATCAGAAGTTTATTTTGAATGCTCTCAAATAGGCTGATCCATCTGCCTCTCTCCCATTGCCTACTTAGCACAGTGATTTTGGTCCAGATATTACCGGAAAATGAGGTGTCGTCGTTGACACGATGTCCAGGTTCTTGGTATCTCGAACAAAGAATTGAACAAGACACATACAAAAGTATAGAGGTGAAACAAAGAGACAGTTTATTGAAGAGAAAGTACACTCCAAAGAGGTAGGAGCGGGCTGGAGTAAGGAGAGTGGCTCAAGAGCCTCAATCAACCAGGCTTTGGTACTTTTATTTTCTTCTGTGTCTTCAAGGGAGACACCTCTGGGCGTGGAGTCTCTTGATTGACAAGTCTGATTGACAAGCCTGTGCCATCACCTTTCTTTTATTGTTCCTGTCTCCTTTCCAAATTTAATTACCTCCTGTGATTGTCTTATCACAGGGGGTAAGGGATTACTAGTGAGGGGGTGGTATCAGGGCAGTGGCTGACTATTCCAGCAGGGCGAGTCTCATGGGAGGGATCCCAAGACCCCCCCTATTCTATCTACCTTCCTCACATTTTCTTGAGAGACGCGATCCCCACAAATCTTTATGGGAAGCTGAGGGGCTGAAGGTCTCATCTTCTGTATCTGCTTCCTGCTGAAGATGGCCGTTGTCCCTACCTATTGGGGATCCACAGAGCTCTCACCCTATCTGATCTAAAGGGAGAAGGGGTCTTGAGATCCGCCACTTTGACTCCTTTGATCGAGATGGGCTGGAAACCTTGTCAGGTGACATTTGCATTCCAAAGGCCCCTAGATAGGGAGAACCAGACCCAGTTAGTAAGTTCAAAGGCAGGCCTCAAAGCCATCACTGCAGCGTGGCTATGTGATGGAAGATTTGTTTAGCCCTTTGGAGTCTGCATCCTGCTGATTTTGGTCTCCACTGGCCACCCAGGTGCGACTGCCTACCCAGGAATGGCCTGGGGATGATACAGTTAACAAACACAGATTCGCAGTCGCAAGGGTGATTAGCTAAAATCTAGCATACCCAGCTAAGTCAAGTTTTATTATTACATATCACAAATTTTAGGATGGCTAACTAGGGCTGGAGACAGACATTTTAGAAATACAATTAGCAAACACAAGTTACGAGTTCTTCTCTGAATGATTAGCTCAAACTGGGGCAAAAGACATCCGGGACATATGGGGTAAAAACCTGTTGTTTAAGTTTTGGGGTAATTGTCTAAAGCAGGAGGCAGGATGAAGACGTTCCATGATTCAAGTTCGGAGCAATCTGTTGTTTAAACTAGAGTTAAAGGAAAACTGATTGAGACGGTGATTAAGGCTGGGGACTAGGGAAAGGGGGAAACAGAGCTGAAGAACAAGGACAGGGGTGTTTAGTGAAGTGGGGGGTTGGCTGCTTTATTTGGCTCGTGTCACAGATACTTAACTGTTCTGAGCATCAGGTTCCTTTGTCAGTCAAATAAGGGTAATATTCGTGCCTGCCTCATAGGGATCATGATGGGAAGAGCTCAATAAATGTTAGTACAACTGTTGTTATTATTACTACTCCTATTATTATCTTTCTTTTAGGTTGCACTTTCAATATAACTTACTTTGATACCGCTTGACTTTTGCCCCTATTCTAGGATTAGGTTATGTAATGGCTTTATGCTTCCATACATTTGCTATGAAAAAAAATATAGTAACTCTTTTTTAGTATGTACCAGGTTTTCTGTACTATTTTCATTGTTTTCCATGTATACGAGGGCTGTCCAGAAAAAACCCCAGCCATTGTCAGTATAACGTTGTCATAATACATGGCTGGATACTTTCCGGACAGCCCTTGTATATTATAATCCCATTTTATAAATAAAGGAACTTAACTGCAGAGAATTCATATAGCATTGTAAGGGGTGGGATTCAAATGTAGATAATGTTACTCCAAAGCTCATATTCTTAACTATGACATTATCACATTTCATGGTGATTGTTTATCTTTTCCTTTTTAGTCATTAAGCTCTGTGTGCCCACCAGTAATACCTCATTCTTTCCCACACCACTGCTAACTTATGGTGGTCTCCCTCTCTCCATCGATTCCCACAACTTTCTTACCCTTTAACTCCCCAGTTTCACGTCAACCAGTCACATCTATTTCTATGTTCTTGACTTCTATTCTCATCTCTATTTCAAGGTCACGTACATCAGTATTGCCCTTGCTGACAACTAGATTTGCTCTCATCCTTCTGACCATCTGCCATACCGTGTGTATCAGTCAGGGGTTTTGATTGCAAGTGATAGAAACTGTCTCTGATAATTTTCAGCAGAAAAGGTATGCATTGGAAGGACATGAAAGGTCAGACAGTTGATGAGATCAGGACCAGGCTTAGACAATTAGAAGGAACCAAGGATGCTATTACCCCTACCACAGCCTCCACCACTTCTTACCTTCTTGTCTTATATGTTCAGGGTCAAAGTCCTAGAGGCCAGCTGGCTGTGCACAGGGCCTAGTGCCCACTTTATTGGATGGCAAAGTATGGGAGGAAGCAGGATCTGGCATTTTTCAGCTTCCATGATGGAAGATGGTAGTGAAAGGCACTGTAAACTACCCATGCTAAGGACCACATATACACAGGTAGAAGGGTAGTTCTTCACGAGGAAAGAGAATGGATGCTTGATAGCAAAGAAATTAATTCGTGCACTGCACTTTGCAGCCGTTAATGCTGGTCGCCACTGCCAAACTGTGTGATTTTCCCATTCCCAACTTCCCAAGCTCAGAAAGTCTCTCAGATCACAGCACTGATCCACTGATGTACCATGTGATTGTACTTAAGAAGGTTCCTTGTACTGAATCCTTGGTGTCTTTTTGATTCCTACACTGTATGTCCCTATGGAGGGCTGCCTGGGTTTCCTGGGATAGACACAGGGGCAAAGAATGGGACATGGACAGTCACAGTTAGCCCATCGATTTACAGCATAACGTCTTGGCTCTGGGCAAGCATACCTCCTCCAGCTCACACTGCTCCTCCCTTCTGAGCCTGTTCCTGTGTTCAGGATCCTTGACCATGTAAATGCATTAACCTCCCTTTCTACTCCCCCTACCTCCACTCTTTCAATTATTTTTCCGGATTGCTGTATTAGTTTAAGGCATACAGCATGATGGTGTGATTTACACGTATTGTGAAGCGATTACCACGGTAGGCTCAGTTACCACCCATCTTCCCATACAGATACAATAAAAAGAAAAGAAAGAACAAAAGAAAAAAGGGGAAAAAGTTCTTCTAACGAGAACTCTTAGGACCTCATCTCTTAACAACTTTCCTATATATCATACAGCAAGTGTTAGCCGTAGTCGTCATGTTGTCCATCACACCCTGGTACTTATTTACCTTATAACTGGTTATATTGTGGTCACTTTCCTCCATTTCCCCCTCCCTCTCCCTTCCACTTCTGATAACCACATGACTTATCTCTTTTTCTTATGCTTTTTTCGATTCCTCATGTGGGATTATACAGTGTTTGTCTTTCTCTGTCTGACTCCACTTACTGTAATGCTTTCAGTTCCATCTATGTGTCATAAGTGGTAACATTTCCTTGTTTATTATGGCTGAAGAATATATATTACATGTATACATACCACAACTTCTTTATTCATTTACCCATGAATAAACAATTAGGTATTTTCCATGTCTTTGCTATTGTAAATAGTGCTGCTATGAACATGGGGGTGAATATATCTTTTTGAGTTAGTTTTTTAGTTTCCTTTTGAAAATTTGCTGATTTTTCTTTCTGTCATTTCTGTAGCCTACACTTTTCTTTTCAGGAATGCCTAAGTGTCAACCTGCTTCTGGCCATTAGTCTTCTGTGTGCTGTTATGACTGTTTCTAACGTCTCCTGGTATTGAGGTTCTAAGTCTAGTTCATGAGTCTTATGCTGCTTCACTCTGGCCAAACAGCACTCCTGGGATTCTGATCCAAATCCATTTGCACCATGCCCTCAACTTGTATCTCATTACTACTGGTTCAGTCCTTTTGGAATTTCCAGAAATCATGTTGTTGGTAGTAGGAGCAATTAATGCTATACGACCTTTGTGACCAGTTAGAAGACAGGCCCAAGATTTGTCATATTCTTAAGTCCCAGTTACCTCTCTGTCCTGAATTCTAATAAATGGCATACTCTACCTTTTCCTCAAGGACTAATATTTAGACTGAATCTCAATTCTAGCACCTCCTTTTAACCAGCTTTGGTACTACCTTAGTGTTTTAGTTCTTTCCAGGCTATAAACTTGTCTTGTGCTCGGGTCCTGACATTGACCTTGAGCCCTGCTGGCTATGACACATTTCTCTGGTGCCACCTGCTTATTTGTTGATGCCCAAGGCCCAGCACACCTTTAAAATGCTCTAGGGAGAAAGCGGCTACAATTGTGAACAGCTTGATAAGCATACAGCCAAGCAGCCTCAAGTGCTGTGACATAGCCCCGTTCACTGGAAAGCACTAGTTAGAACTGACACCTGGGTCTATTTCCGTGTTTGCTTCTGAGCTCCTGTTCCGTCTTTGTTACTCAGCATGGTCTTTACCTTTGTGATCAGGCGCCTCGCGTTTCTCTCCTGTACTTTGGGATCTGGTGCAGCACTTCCCGGGCTTCATTTTCCTTCCTTTCTCCATTCCTCGACCACAGGAGGCACTTGAATACGCCTTTGCGTCCCCTGTGAGGTTGTTCACCAGCCTGTCTGGGAGAAACCAGCCTCACTGCAGTGCGCTGTTTGGCTGAATGTAAGGACGTCTGACGTAGGTCATGTTCCAAGAGGGGACACTTGGGCGCATTCCCTTTTCTAAACCCCTCCACGCTCCTTACGTTTCCCACCGGAGCCGTCCTTTTGCCCTCTCACCACGTGTGCTTACTTTTTGCTTTTCCGAGTCTGTGAAGGCCATCTGGCTGTTCTTTTCTTCTCCACTTGCTCCTTCAAAGTCTCTGCGTCCATTCTTCTATTTTGGAGGAGGAGGAGGAGTCCACCTTTCCTAGCTCATTCCTGGCCCCAGTAGGTAGTACTTGGTCCCTGTCCCCTCTCTCGGAATGATGTTCTGTCAGGTGTTCTGCATTTTCCTTGGCATTTTGAATCTCTCGTCCTCTCTCTGGGATCTTTCCCATCTGCCTTTAAACCAGCTTGATCTATTGCCTCCAAAAGAATGGTCCTCTCTGTTCTCTCCTTGCCAAATTTCTTGACTATGTGGGCTGCAGCCACGGACTGGGCTTCCTCACTATTTTTCATTCCAAATGCCCTGCAATCTGGCTTCTATTGTCACCCAATTCTGAAGTGCCTTTCTCGGAGTTCATTGTTAACCTCCTAACTGCCAAACTGCCAAACATAAAGTCTCGTTCTTAGATTTGTTGTCTTTTGTCCTCTCAGCAGCACTGGGACTATTAAAATCGCTGATCATTTCTGATTGAAATTATTTTTTCTTCTATATGACCATCTTATTTTTATTGACTGGATGCTATTTAGCAATTCTCCTATGTGTTTCTCTGTTCTTGCCACCTAGATGTAAGTTCCTGGAGGCTGGGAGCATATGCTATAGATGACAGGTATGCATTACTGTTCCGAGAGCATCTAGCATTATGCTGTGCACCTAATAGGTATATGAAAAATATTTCCTAAATGAAGAAATAGAACTATTCAGAGTGAATCATTCATCATCACTTATTCATTGATGAACAGAACTTCTCATGTGCCCATTGTATACAGATTCTGTTACATGCCGTGATGGAGCAATTCACAGGACACACGTAGTTCCTACTTTCAGAGAACTCGTCACCCAGTGGGAAATGCACACATGTAAATATATAATTATGACGCAGAATGGTAAGTGCTCTGACATGGAAGCACTTAACTGGAGAGGTGGGGGGGGCAGGGGAGTCTTCTTGGAAGAAATAATATATAAGCTGAGAGTTAGGCAAAAGGAGGGAAGCGGAAGCCAGTCTCCCTGACAAATGGAACAGTGTGTATTCAGTGGCTAGAGAGCATGATGTTTTTAAGTCACTGACTGAAGGAAAACCAGAACCGTAGAGTAGGAGAATGAGGGAGATGAAGCTATATAGGCTAGGTTCTGCTAGGCAGCTCTTCTGCTCCATGTGGGCGTGCTGGTCCTTGAGTGACTAATGTGGCCTCTTTACTCATATGTTTGGTGCCTAAAATTGCAGTGATTTCACCAGTGCAGTTTACTTGAAGAGCTGGAGACTGACTAGTCTTCTTTCTCATTCTGTGGGGCTTCTCCAAGTTGCTCACCTTGGCTTCTTATAGAATGATGGTCTCAGGTTCATATGTAGTTTCTGGTCTCCAAGAGGGAAGATGTGGAAGCTGCAAGAACTTGTGAAAATCTGGTCCCATAAGTCCGAGAACATAATTTCTGATGCATTCTCTTGTTCAGTGCAAGTCACAAGTCAGCTTAGTTTTCACCACTGAGTATGTGGAATAGCATGTATGCACCGGAGAGGAAGCATCGATGGGGCCTTCTTTGATGACTATATCATTCTTACCTCTGGCTACAACAATTCATCTCTCTCCCATGTGAAAATTACATCATACCCCCCACCCCCAAACTCTGTTTAAATTATGACATTAGGCTTAAATTCAGCATCTCATGATCTACATCAAGTCCAGACATGGATGAGGCTTCCCAAGTGCATTTCTTCTCAACACCCCCTCCCCCAATGAAATAATAAGATAGTGACAGTGATAGAATAATTGCAATAGACACTCCAGTTTAAAAGGGGGAATGGAAGGCACATAGTGGTCATTGGTCTGCAGCAATTCTAAAACCCTGTTGAGCATATGTCCACAGTATCCCCTGCTCTGAGGAGTATGGAACATTCTATGATAAAGACCCAGCCTGCTCCTTAAGGTTGGTTCTTCAGCTTTTGGCTGTTACCTCTGGGATCTGGGCTATGCTATCTAGGATGTGCTTTTCTTTTTCCCCTTAGGAGATGGTCTGAATTTTCAACTGAGTACTATCCTTAGCCTTCTTTATGTCCATAGAGGTTTTATGTACTCTTTCTGTGCATTTTAGTTCAAATTTGTGGTAGTTTTATTAGTAAAATAATTTAAAAACTTCTATAAGTTTTCTATGAATTATATTGAGGTTTTATTTCATTGTACAAAGACACATCTACAAATTTCTCGGAGGCAGGCCTTTTTCTACTTTGAGCTACAAGTTGGAGTGCTTTGGTACAATGCCTGAAAAGATCTATAGAAGCTTTTTTTTTTTTTTTTTTTTGGTTTAGCAGAGGGTGCCGAGAGCCACCACCACAAATCTTTCTGAACTCTTAACAAGGAGTCTTGTAGCCACATCCTTAATTTGATCTTTACCTTAAGGCCACATTGTACTGGCAGTACGTAGATTTGGTCTTTGTCTTGAGGCTAATCTTACTTAAAAAACCTTTGTCAGCTGGAAAATATGGGAATTAAAGAGCACCAGTAGGGTAAATAGCTCTCTTCTTTGAAATGATGCGGAGGTTAACAATAACCCAGCATCTATGAGCACCCGTAGTACCCAGCCTGTGTCCTGTAAATACCACTCTCAACTCAAAGGAACCAGACTCCTTGGGGAAATGACTGGTTCTAAGTTTAGAGCACTAAATGTACAAGATGATTTTTAGCATCATGTTGTGTCAGAAAATTGGCAAGCTATCAAAAACCAATGGGTCATGTTGGTGAGAATGTGAAGAAATTGGGACTCTGTACATCACTGATGGGAACGTACAATGGTTCAACTTCTGTAAAACATAGTCTGGTAGTTCCTCACAAAGTTAAACATAGAATTACCATATGACCTAGCAATTCCACTCCTAGATATAGATCCAAAAAACTAAAAAAGGACTCAAACAAACACTTACGTCCAATCAGTGTTCACTGCAGCGTTATTCACAGTAGCCAAAACATGTGGAAACAGCTCCTTGTCCATTGACAGATGAATAGATAAACCAAATGTGGCGTAAACATACAATGATGTATTATTCAGCCATAAAAAGGACTGAACATAGACGATACATGCTACAACATAGATAAATCTTGAAAACATTGTGTTAAGTAAAGTAAACCAGACATGGAATGACAAATATATAATGCCACTGATATGAAATACCTAGAATTGACAAAGTCATAGAGAAATAAAGTAGATGAGTAGTTACCAGAGGCTGGGGGTAGGAATAGGGAGTTATGGTTTAATAGGTACAGAGTTTTTATTTGGGGTAATGAAGAAGTTTTGGGAATAGATGATGGTGATGGTTGCACAACATTGCAAATGTAATTAATGCCACTAAATTCTACACTTAAAATGATTATAATGGAAAATTTATGTTACACATATTTTAGCATGATTAAACAAACGAAAAACTAATGGTCATGTCATGAATACAATGTAGCCACATTGAAGGGACTCCCATTGGGACAAATTGGTTGCTAAAAAGAATAATAACTACATTTCGTTAAGACACATCAAACATAAAAACCCATGACTTCAAATGATACTAAAAAAATTTTGGTCACCATAGCATTTTTCCAAAGCACAGCTCATTAATCTGAAGACTGGCAAATAATGGAGAAAGAATTAATCAGTTCTCCTGCCTTTCCTGAAGAAATTATGTCATTACAGGGAAATCAGTGGCTGGTAAGGAGAGGTCCTTCTTTATGATGCTAGGGTAATGATGGAATTGAAAATTTTCATTCGCATCTCTAATGAGAGAATGGATTGTCAATTGTGAAAGATTAATGAAGAATGCTACAACGGAGAGATCCACTGATCTCACTGATCAATTATAGCATCACCTGCCTTATGATATGATGCAATAAGAAATAGCACCATCTATGAATGATTTTCATTAAAAAAAAAAAAAAACACTGAACTTGAATCTAATCAAAACTTCAGCTTTAACCTCCAGTTTATAGGAAATACAAAAGACAGAAGAATGAGTTCAATAATACCATGAGGAAGCAATCAGACAAATTCAGAATATAGGACATTTTAGAGTACCAACGATCCAGTTTTACTCTTCTGGGGAAAAGAATGAGAGAGTGAAGAAAGGAAGGGAAGGAGTGCTATAAAATAAAACCTAACAAACAGATGCCATGTGCAGACCTTGTTCACGTCCTGAATAGAGCAACCAATTATAAACTGACGTCTTTGAGACAGGGAAATTTGAGTATGTTCTCATTATTTGGCGGTAATAATAAACACTTAATTTTTGTTAGGTCTAATAATGGCCTAATGGTTATATAGGCACATATAAAGATAGGTAATGTTCTTCTTAGTTAGAAATTCATACAAATAATGTTTGAGTAGAATGGCATGATGTCTTGGATTTGACTTAAAATATTCCAGGGAAAACAAAAATAGCAGATTTAGGGAGATAGAGGAAAAACAAGGTGGGTAAAATGTTGATGATTATTGAAGGAGAATGGTGGGTTCCTGGGGGTTCATTATATTATTCTACCTTTGTAGAATAATGTGTTTAAATGCAAGAAAAAGTGTTTTGTTTTTCAGAGGTAAAACAAAGAGACAGTTTATTGAGAGAAAGTACACTCCAAAGAGGTAGGAGTGGGCTCGAGCTGGAAAATGGCTCAAGAGTCAATAAAAAGTTTTAAAAATTGCAATTGCTTTTTTTTGTTGTTGTTGTTAGAGGTGAAGCCAAGAAGCCATTTATTAAAAGGAAAATAAGGTGAAACAAAGAGATAGTTTATTCAAAGGGAGAGTACACTCCTAAGAGGTAGGAGTGGGCCCGAGCAGGAGTGGCTCAAGGGCCTTGAATGGCAAGTACCCTCCAGAGAGGTAGGAGCGGCTCGAGCAGGGAAATGGCTCAGGAGCAGCATTTGCTTTTCTTGAATAAGAAAATACAATCCAAAAATAGAGTAGGGTTGCACTCCCACTTTGCCTGGATTTTAAGACACAGTAAAAGTAATTCGGAGAGGCGTCAGCACGTGCCCCAGCAGAAAGGAGCTGTGCCATGTGGAGGCTCTGCTTGGGAACACAGAAATATTTTGAGAGGCAGCTTTGTGGAGCTGAGATAGAATTAAATTAAAAAGATGTGGCCTGTGTGCACATGATTGGATTGTATCAGTGAGGGACTTCATGTTCCTTTGGTGCTTCTGGCCTGCCAGTCTCCTCTTTGTGCCAACAGCTCTGTCTGTCACGAGCTGGAGGCCGATCCTTCATTCAGTTAAGTTAATTTTGAATGAAATGAAAACCCACGTCACAGTGTTTGGTTCACTATGCAGGCAGCAGGCACTGTCTGCCTCATTAATGATTGACATGGTGGCTGGTAATGTCTTGCAGCTGGTTGACCAGTTTAATGAAGCCAAAATTTGACTACATCTTCCTCCTGCTCTGACCAGTGCAGGGCCCAGCTTTCCTCAAGCTTGGTGCTTGTGGATGGATGCCTTCTTACCAGTCCTCATGGATTATCAAGTACTGAGGTCAGTTCAGGTGCAAAGGCTCTAATGAGTTTGCTGGGCCAGACACAAAGGATGCAGGCCCCAGAATGCATGTATCTGATATTGGAAGAAATAGGAATGTTAACTACTGGAATGGGCAAGACTAAGTCTTAGAAAGAGTTAAGGGGCCACTGTTACTAGAGGCTGGCCCTGGAAGATGTTGTAGGAAGGCCCAGATGACCACAAAAGGAACTAAGAACCCGTTCATCCAAGAGGCACATATAGGGTCTAAAATTGAAGGTTAAGGGGCAAGTCAGGGTAGGCAAAACTTTGGAAATCCAGGCTCAAGTGAGCTGAATTCAACAAATGCCAGCCTTCACAGCACTGTGCTATGAATACATATCTTGTTCTACCCACATTTCTACAGAGGCCCAGATGTTAGCAGACCTGAACCCGGAAGTGGGAGTGGGGCAGTGCCTGCCTTTGGCTGACTATGGCTCCTCAGGGTGTTGAAAGGCCGGTAGAGTGGAATACAGGTGAACAGCTGGGCTTTGAAGTCAGCAACCTGCGTTGACCCGTGTGACTTTGGATTTAATTTCCTCATGTATAAAATAGAGCATTCGAAGGATCAAGTAGCTAATAATGAATGTAAGTAGTAGCTATTATTAATATTTGGAAAGGCTCACATATTAGCTTTAGTTTTTCTTTGCCAGGTATACATACATATGCATACCTCACCTCTTGTTTATTTGGGAAAAAGTTCTATGATACAGATATTGTTACCTTGATATTGTAGGTGAGGAAACTGAGGCTTAGGTTCTGCTGTAGTCATTGCCTGGCAGTAGCAGAGTTGGAACTACGCCAGTTCCATCTTCTGAACCTTCCACTGTCCTTCTGCCCCAGTCCATGAATTCCTTAGTCCACCCCACCCCCTGCCCCCCTCCAGTCTCACCTGACTTCTGCTCTTGTGTCCTGAGGATCTTGACCGGCTACCCTGGACTACTGGGCAGATAAACATAATGGACAAGAGCATAGCTTGGCTTGCTAATGTAGGTACCATATCAGTGAGAACAGAGCTCCAACCTGGGGCTTCTTTGTTCTAGTTGCTTGGTTTTCTTGATGCCCCTGATTAAGCAGACACTGTTGATATTCTAGGCTGTGGAGACTGCTTTTGAGTTAAGTATTTGTACAGTTAATTTGCTTTTACCTCGTGTATTTATGACTGTGCTCTGTGACCCAGCTGACTCATGTTTTTCACATGAGAGGTGGCAAGAACATGAAAGGAGAGGAGAGTTTTAGGAATCACACCATCTCCCACCACTGCCCCAGCCTTAGATTCACACAAGTACACACACACACACACACACGTGTACACACACATATGCAAGCCGCTGCACTCTGCTATTGGCATGAAACCACCTGGCGCCAGAACAGACACAGAGACACTGTTTACTTGGAGGAAGTGTCTCATTTGTACCCCTCTAAAACCTTGTCAGGGTAAGAAAAACGGAAGCTGTGACTGTTCAGTGCCATCTGGTAAGTTAGACTGAGCACCGGTGCTGGGGCGTGTGTCTGTTGAGCTGAAACAAGCCTCTTGAGGATTGAATAGCTGAGGTTCCATGCGGCTCTCAGGGAAAGGATGCATTGCCGAGGCCTCGCAGAGAGGATGTCAGTAATTAGACACCTTCCCCCCACCCACTGCTGGCACGTTTCGGATGCACTCACCCCGTGTGAGTCATACACATGCTCGGTCCCAGACCACCTGCCCGGGTCCTGGCAAAGCCCCGGTTCAGTTAATGAAGAGTCTAATCTTCTCTGTGCACGCCAATATGGGCCATAACGTCTAACTCCTTTTTATCCAACCCCGGTCAATTTTCCTTCGTTTTCGCAGTAGCACTTAGTAGAAGCAGCTAATTGCAAGTCCCTGCTACGAAACCCATTATCAAAGTGAAAATTGAGGATGAAGAACGCCTTCCTGTCTGCTCCCTCCAGCAGGGCCGAAGTCTCCTGCAGCAGTCAGAGCTGGATGATGAAATGAACACGTCCCCAGCTCAGGGGGAGACAGCAACATCTGCCAGCGAGGTCGGGAAGATAGCAGCGTGGGGTCACTTCCCTGGTCCAGGTGCCCTGGGGCTGGGGAAGGAGAAGAGCAGAGGCTTTATTAGAGCAGGCCTCCCTTTTCATCACGGGCTCTTGGCACATTTCGGTGACCCTGCACACTCTCAGATGTGCTTCTGTGTCCCTCCTCCAGCCTTAGCGCGGGCCAGGACTGCAAGCCTAGAGCTCCTGCTTGTGGCACGCTGACACACAGACTGCTGGCAGATGGCTGAGCCCAGGTTCTAATCCATTGCTGGTTGAGAGAGAGACGTTCGATAATGTGGTGGCTTTAGATAATGTGGACTTGGGTGGGCTGAATTACGTATCCCGGAATTCTCCTTCCTGTATGTTTCCTGCTAAAATAAGCCACAAGAGAGATTGTGGTGTGAGCATCGGAGGGAGAAAGTGAACAGCAGCCATTTTGCAGCTCACGACCATTGTCCTGATTCTCTGACTCACCTCTTCAGCATGAAGCAGCATCCAGGCCTGCCATTGTTCTCCCTTCTTCTGGGTCTGCCAGGTGCCCTGACTCTTAGGGTAGATGTGTGTGTGTGTGTGGCTTTGGGACAGCCATGCCACCAAGGCCAGAGGCAAGAGCTACTTGTGTTCGGTCCATCTTTGTGGGCTCGTGGTTCCCACTTGTTCTTACTTTCTCTCGCTTTCCTGACTTGTCCTGTGGCCCCCAAGCTCCAAAGGCAGCTGTACAGGTGTGTAGAAGAAGCCTGTTTAACCAGGTTTCACTGCAGAAAGTCAAGTCCTGTAACGAATCTATCCATCCATCCATCTGCCTACCCATCAGCCGGCCTGTCTGTCTGTATATCCATCAGGTCTCCTAGGGGTTCTGCTTCTTTGAATGCTGACTGATGTACTTTGAAATAGACACATGGATCCCATGAATCCTGTAAGACCGCTGCGTGGGGACTCGAGGACAGTGCATTCACGATGGTGCATTCACTCAAGCATGTCTTCCCATTTCCCATTCTGGGATATGGTCCCTATCATTTGCAAACAGGAAGTGATGTTTGCTGTGTGGGTAAATGTGTCAGCATAGCAAAGACCTCTTCCAGCTGCCTATCAAATGTCCCTCCTACTGCACATGTTTTTCTCTTTATCTCTCTTCCCGTTTCTGCACTTGAATCTTTGGGAAATCTGAGACAGTTTGGTCCTGAATTGCCCTGAGCCTAGGAGGACAACTTCTCTGCAGGCTCTGGGTGGGTGGGAGACTTCAAGCAAGGGGCCCAGATGGGAAGCGAGTACACCACCAACCCGATAGCAGCCCCTCTAGTGAGGCACATACAGATGAAGGAGGGAGCAGAATTTGCTTCCTCTTACTGCAGCTTGGGAGCATCGGCGATCTGTCAGTCAGTACAAGATCAGAGGAAGTTCTAAACAAGGAGCCAGCTCGGTCCAAGAGTTTTCCTTGGCTCCCTGCCGACTACCGGGAGGGAGCTGGGAGATGGAGGCTGACTCGCCCTTCTCCTGTGCTGGGCTGCAGACACTGGGCCCCCTCCCACCACCATCACGAGGGATAGCGCCCGGAAACACTGACTCATTTACCCAAAATCCTTTGTCATAGGGTGGGTAGTGTGCTTTGCATTTTGAGGTTGATGGGTAGGTTGATGCCCCTTGGTAATTTCTCAGTACAAAAGAATGACAGCTTGAATGAAACTCAGTGGTTACTGTTCCTCCACCCCCCAACTCTTAGTTATTGTTTTGCACTAGCTCATTACTTCCCCTAGTCAGAATTGGTAGCAGAAACAGAAGGGGTGAAATACCACCGAGGGGACTATTACTTCAGTATTCATAGCAGGTGTCTCCATTAGGCTTTTCCTGAGAGCCACATCCAGGTGTATCAAATTAGTTACGAGGGCCACAGGGTCATTTGCATGCGATTTGCATGTGGGTTTGAGTACCTAGATAAACAGTGCTCATGCTTTTCAGGCAATTCCCTGTTTAAATTTTGCAGCTTCTTCCTTGGTCTTTCCTTCTGTGTCCTTTTCTCCTGCTTCCTACCCACAGCTCCCCAACATTGGCCTCACACCAGAAGCCACACCGTGGCGCCCGTGCAGGGACTTTGAAGGGGAGAGAGCAGAGAGCTACCTGGGAAGGATTTTGGTGCTGCTGTCCCCTGGGGTCTGTTCATGCAGGAGACTTAGGGCGGGAAGGGAATTTGGAAGTACAGGAGCCTGTTGCTGAAGGATTTTCTCATCTAATGGATCAATAATGATGAAAGCGATGCTATTGATGATGATGATCACGGTGACAGTAATGATCATTTGGGTCTGACACGCCATGAAGTTCCCATGTGACTTCCCCAGATTCAGAACACACTCAGGATCCATCCCTGTGATCTCTGCCTGTGAATGCTGGTTTAAATCACCGATCCACGGCCTGTGAAGAACGCATGGCTGCCATCTGTCAGTGCTGAGTACCGCCGAGTAAAGCCACACTCTGCGTTCAGAGGATCTTCTAGTGTCTTTTAGGGAGAATCCAGGCCTCGCCCCCAGGCCCCCACTCACCTGTCCCCACTTCCCCTCTCGCTCCTCCTTGCTGTCATTGGACTCAGGATCTGTTAGGTTGAGTTTCCTTGCCAGCACCCTGCGGGCTTCAGAACACAACTCCCTCTTTCCTCTGACTGAGTTAAAAGAACAGCGTCACCTGATTTCCTTAGGGACTTGATACAGTTTTTGCTAACTTTTCCTTCTTATTGCTACATCTGTCTGTCTCTCCTCTTTGCTTCCCTTCCGCCTCTCCCCTCCCATGCCTGCACCCTGCACAGAATAACCCGAAACTCAGTCCACGCACGCAGATTGGTGGTGGCAGGAGCAGAGGACAGCAGTGCCACACGACCCTGCGTGAATGGGACTGTGAGGGTCGTGCATGTCACGCTAAGGAAGCTGGAGCCCTGTAACGAGAACTACAAGGCCCTGTGACTCCACACTCAGAAAACCTGCCCTGTTGCATCTGGCTTCCACACCAGGCAGAGTGAGTGAGCTTTAAAGAGGCAGCAAGTGGCAGCAGGTCCCAAAGCTGTCGGAGGTTTGTTGGAGCAAAGTGAGGCTGGGTTGCCTGGCCTGGTTGGAGGGAGGAGAAAGCCATTCTTGTACCAGCATTGAGCCCCGGATATAGGAGGGACATGGACGCCAGGTGGAATTAACTGACCAGCCTTAGTACCGGAGTGAAGCAGACTTCATAGCCGACCCCACAGAGTCTACCAAACAACTCGTTTGCATTTTTTCTGTTTTGACTTGCATTTGTTCTGTCTCCAAGGAGTCGGCACCCTTCCTGTACCCCACACCGTCTTCAGTGGGTCTGGTGTTTTATCCTGAATCTTGAGCTGAATAAGAATGGGTGTGGTGTGTACCATGTCTCCTGGATCAGAATCTAAGAACCCATTTTTGGGCCCCATGTATTCACCTCTAATCCAGGTCAATCCTGTCTTCTTTTAGAGGAGCAGACATGATTGGCAGCCTCATGTTACTGATGGGCAAAATTATCAATGGGCAAAGGGGACATTTGCAGAGCTTCTTGCTATTGAGGCCCCTTCCAAGGCCCTGGGAGGGACCCTGATAATATATTTGTGTGATGATGCTCTTTGGTAGCACTGTTTTTTTAACCACATTGGGTTAAGATCTCTGTCTCTTTCGACTTCAGGCTCCCCTCTGCCTCACTTTGCTTTGTGCAGGGAAATGTTGGGATGTCCATGGGCATTTTGGAATGCAGCTAAGGAGAAGCTGAGATGTTTAGTTTTTGCAGATAAATTAATATGTGTCCCTGTCACCTCCATGTGTAGTTAAGTTATTGCCAGCTGCCCCAGTTTAGGAAGGGCTTCCAGGAATATTTCTGTCACCTGCTGTGGCATCTCACCATTCTCCAAAGCTGGAGGCCTGGAAGTCACATCACCATGAGAAGATGTGCTGTGTCACCTGGAAGTCACATCACGATGCGAAGATGTGCTGTGTCACCTGGTTCTGGATGCATGTGGTTAGTGGAGGAGAAACAAGCTATGAAATGTTGAGTTAGAAGCTTGTCTGTGGAAAATTCTTTAAAATTTTACAGCTCACATGTAAAAGAAACTTGACAGTTTCCCCAAATTTGTCAACAAGCCTAAAAATTTACATGACATTGCTAATTATAAGTTATGAAGCTGACAGAAACTTCTGAATTATCAATAATAAAAACAAATGCTCATCAATTATGTAGAGGAAAGACTAAATTATCTTTCTCTTCTCTCTATGGAAACTGTTAAAACTGCCACATGAAGAGGTGATTAAGCATTTAATAATGCACGAAAAAAGAAACAAAGTCGAGATGTGTCAGGCAATTAATAAAAGCATCAGGTTATTTTTAAAAATTAGAAAAAATTTTGATGTTTGTGGTACTTGTCAGCTTTTGAAAATATGTAATTTATCGTGATTTATTTTCTCTTTCTAAATAAATATTCCCTTTTACACTTACTTTTGAATTTGTCATTTGGTCATCTTTTCCTAAAAGAGGAATCCTGAGATTGCATGAACTTCTGTCTCAGTGCATGTCGCCTCTGCAAGGCATGTGACTTGTCTGGCTCAGTGCATGCCACCTCTGCAGGGAGTGCAACTTGTCCTTGCGAACCTGTGCTCCTGCCCTGTCTCCTGCTTCTCAGGGCAGGGCCCTTCTCGGCCTGGTTGTCAGTCGGACGCTTAAGCTTCAGGCACATCCAAGGAATGGAGCCTCCCAAACATTTGTTTAAATGCTCATGCACAGAACTTAAACTCCCCTGGAGTGTCTCGTCTTTCCTGAAGCCTTTTTTCTCCCTTCTTATTCTTAATTCACGGTTAGAGCCTGTGAGGTTTAATGGGAAGGTCCGTGGGATAGCCTGACTGTAGTTGCAAGTTGGACACTACTGGATTAGGTGAATCGGGTCAAGGCAGTATGTCTTTTTAGACCCCGTTTTCCCCATCTCTCAGGGGGATGTAATTATGGTAGCTCACTCTCTTTCAGGGTTGTGGTGGGTACCATTGGGATTCAGTGAGGTTAAAGTTGTCTGAAAAGTATAGAGTGCTTTGCGAACAGCAGGGATTATGTTTTATTTATAAAGTCAAAGCAACCATCTTCCAAACCTGAGGTTTTAGGTGTTTAACTTGGGATTCCTAGTGAGTCCATATTTTCTGCATTTGTTCTTCTGATGGTCACAACCACTTTGTGTTTCATGTGTCTGGTGCAAAATGCTGTGGCACCTTCACTGTGCACATGTGATGGGGCAAGCAACCATGTCTCTTAGATGTCAGAGGTCATCAGAGGATTTGGTGTATAAGAGAAGACTTAAGTCAACTCACATTCTCAGGGGCATCTCCTTCAAGGGGAGTTTCTCCCCTGTGCACTGAGTCCTCTGATTCTTCTAATTGACTTGGAAGTATCTTGTCTCTCCTTGCAAGTGTTACCTAGCCCTTTCAAGTGCATCTGCAGGCAGTTGGGATCAATATGTTGTTTAGATTAAGCATATGAAGTCATGAGTGACAGCTCAAATGAGCATGGTCTTTGACTCCCAGCATCAGTTCCAATATTGGGAGTCATATCTTTTAGCAGAGATCAGCGACCTAGGAAGACAACCTCTGGAGAACAAGTGTAGCCTAGAGTAGAGTTTGTCACAGCTGGCCTCTAGGGTCAAGCTGGTCACAGGACTTGCGATACATAGTCAATTCCAATTAAGCAGTTATTTTGGGGTTCCTGCTTCGTTCTGGACTTTGTGTTGTACATGATGAGGAAGATCACACTTGTCCCTCTCTGTGCTGAGGTTATGTGTAGCAGAGGTTCAGACACTTACACAGCATTGTTGTGTCCGTTGAGCTAGGGCTGTAGCAACAGTAGAAAAAGGCTTCCAAATCCGAGAAGGGAGAGAGAATGTGTGATCTATTTGGCCTTCATTTTTCTTTATTTGAACAGTTAGACAAGCTGAAGTAAAAAGAGACTTAGGTTGAGGAATTGCAAGGTTAACCCTTCACCAGCTTAGTCCAGAAATGACTCTTTGTTTCTCCTTTTACACTGATCAGGCGCTCCTTTCCCATATGTGTTAGTCACTGTAGTGGGTCCTGCTTAGGTGAAAGAATATTCACTCCCAGACTTCAAGGAGAGCCTGGTCTAATACTGTGGGCTTTCACGTATGCAGGTGATCCTGCTGGCTTTCATGATGGGACATGTGTGGTGTTGGGAGCATTTGTGCCCTTTTGTGGCTACTTTCCCACTCAGTTCTTCTCTTGGTTGCAGGACAGTGAACTCTAGGGGGTATGTCTGTGGATGTGGCCCACCACCCCCTGACCCACATGGGGATTGAATATACAACCTTGGCTTCATTTGTTGTGGCCCAGCCATCTGCCAAACCATGGTCTTTTGTGACATCCTGCCATTACTGGGGCTTTTGTCCTTATAAATTGAGGGGCAGCAGAATGTATAAACACAGATAAGGTGTCTAAGTGGAGTGGAGAGTTGTAGACTTGGAGTTTGAAGACCTGGATTCTAGTTGCATCTCAGTCACAGGGAGCTGTTTGTTTCCTGCCCTCCCTCATCTCTGCCTTCCCACTTTCAATCAGGTGTGTGTGTTTGTGTGTGTGTGTGTGTGTGTGTGTGTGTGTGTGTAGGGCAGTATTTCTAGACATTCTTACCTTGACCTGCAGGTCAGAGGCTGAGCGCTCTCTGCAGTCCCCCCTTGGCAGGCCACAATGTCCACACAAATCATTGTGGGGAGAGCGGCTGGAGCAGCCAGAGTGAGCCAAGCAGTTGGCCAAGGGGAGACTCCCAGGAATCAGAATTGAGGGAACAGGGCCAGACAGAAAGGAGAGAGAGGAGGCCCCGAGCACAAGCGAAGGACTGCTGGTGAGGCCGCCTGGCCCGGGGTCACTGCTGTTACTTTTCCTTACTCTCGTGAGTTCATCTAGAGAGATGAAAACAGGGCTGCTGTTCTGTATTAGCATATTGAAACTTTCCATTTTGGTTATTTTAAATAGCTCATGCTAAAATGGAAGCCGTAGTTCGTGAAAAGTCAACATCAGAGAATTGACTAGACTTTTATCATGTAATCAAGAGAGGACATCTTCTGATTGGTTCATTATACATCTACAGTGGCCCCAAATGAAATGCTCAATTTTTAGCGGCTTTATCAAATGAAAAATAAGATCTGTTGTTCCTATTATGTTCTTTAAAATAAACCAAAGCCCTTCAAATTATCCTTGTGAGAAAATTTTTGCCTCTTACCTTGACTTTGTGTAATTAGAGGACAGATTTTCAATTCATGTGACCCAGTCTAAAACCGTCTCCTATGGCTTCATGTATTGAAACATGGAAACAAGAGCAAGGCGAGCAAGTCTCAAATTTAGGCTCATACCTTACCTTCAGCTCCTGAGTTCATTTTGTAACAAAGGGTTGAAGACGTTTCTGCTTGAGGTATGTATACGAGTATCCAAAGCCAAATGAGGACCAAGATCCATCAGGAGTAACAATGTCCAAGCTGTTTAAGACCATAATTTACTTCTGTTCCCAGAGTTCATTACATGATCTGCCACCACTGCTCATTTTCTGAAAATAATTTCTGTAGGTGTCCATAGGTTTCCAGCTCTCATCACTGAGAATACTAATGAATAGTCACATCACCTCACATAATGTTTCCGTGTCCCCAAATCTCTCCAGGTTTCCACAAACAAAGCAGAATGCAAAATGCAGAATATAATTGTTCATTAGTGCATGTGCCTACCTCCAAGTGTATAATAGAAAATGTGAATAGAGAGGAAATTGTGGGCTTGGGACTTGCAGCCAGTGGCCCTGATTTTACTCTTGCCTCCCTCTAAGCTAACTAGGCTTCTAACTACTGTTAGATTCCTTTTGTTTGTAATATGAAAAACCCATTGTAGATGGTCCAATGCAGTTGGCTCTAAAATCAAACTTTGGTATCCTGTCTCAGCTGTCTTGGGAAATAACCACGAGAGGAAGTAAGCAAAGCTAGAATCATGTGTCAGCCCAGAAATAGGAACTAAAGTTTGGACCTTGGAAGAAGAGCATGTCCAATAACCATCTCCACATGTGTCTTTACTTCAAAGTCAACTGGTGTTTGTGGTCGGCACCAAAGTTATAGGAAGGAGATGAAAAGTCAGGAGAGTAGGAGTATGATGGCCTGAGTCAAGATGATTACATATTTTCTTGCAATTACTGTCTGATAAATACTATGTTAGGAAAAGCTAGAGGGGGAAAATTACAGTGAAAAATTCTCCGTATCATCAAACTCAATAAAGCATGTCCCATGGAAGAAGGCAGTCTAGTGTTGCTCTTATCCTCTGTGAAACTAAATCAAATATAGCCAGAGAATACTAGGGAAATAACTGTAATCATTATTCGGAATTTTGTTCAGTGATAGCCAATCATTCACACAGTTCCTGTCTGTACAATTCCTCTTCCCATTTCAGGCTAGTTGTATCAGAACTAACGAGCAGCCATTGACTTTTTGGACTGTCTTCCATCTCTCCACTGCATCTTCTCCATCAGCCCGAGAATTCAACCATTCTTTTTTTTTTTTTTCTGGAGCTCTGTATGTTTCTTAAAATCATCCAAAAACAGCTTATTATTTTGTAATTGTACATCTCTCTCCCACATTTAACTGTGTATTATTGTCATTTGCAACACTGTGCCCACCACACTGTTGACCGTGTAGCAGGGTTTCATGTTAATTTATTAAATGAATGAATGGAACCCAGTAGAGAATTTCATTTTTAGATGTTCTGTGGATATACATATACACACATACATACATACGTAATCTCTGAGCTATCTTCAATAACTTGAAATTATAGGTTAATCATAATAGAAGAGCTTTTGGTTCTTGATTATAAATTTGTTGCATTTTGGTGCAGTTTTAACACTTTCTTCCTTATGCATTTCTAGTGCAGTGTGCTAGCATTATATGAATTTGAATGGAATTACATTTAACTAAGAACAACTTCTGTCTACAAAAGCTGAACTCATAGGGATATAGAGTAGAATAGAAGCTTCCAGGGACTGAGGGGTGGCTTCTTGGGAATGGGGAGATGCTGGTTAAAGGGTATAGACTTCCAATTACAAATTCTGAGGATCTAATGGATAGGAACGTGCCTGTAGTTAGTTAATAATTACTGCATTATATACTTGAAAGTTGCTAAGATAGTAGATCTGAAATGTTCTCACTACCCACACACATGAGAAATGGTGATGATGTGAGGTGATGGAGACATTACTAACCCTATTGCAGTAATCATTTCACAATATAGAAGTGCACCACAATCATCACATGTGCATTTTATACAATATTATGTATCAATGATATTTCAATAAAGCCGGAAAAAAGAGTCTTCCACTTACAAGTACACATATTATCTCTTTGAGTTGCATTGGCTTTTTTCAAGTTGTTTGGAATTCTCTCTTGCATCCTGCAGTGGGCCATTACTAAATAATGCTGTTTGTTGACAAATTCTAACTTTTTCTTATAAAAGTATTGCATTTCCTTTTTGTGAGGTGCTTCTATAAAATTCTTAATGTTCTGAAAATCTATAAGACTGGCCATGTCTTTACTTATACACTGTCAGTAAGTGAGGAACTGTGGAATTTATTTGAATAATTAATGTTCACAACAAATTGAGGTAAAGGGATTTGTCTTGTGCCCAATTATCTACCAGTTAGCCCTAGTCCTTTTCTTCTTGCAGGAAGCCTTGTCCTTGGTTGTCTAGAGGTGATAAAGTTCTAGGCTCAGGAAGACCTCACATCTCGGTGAAGGTCAGTGGCCTTTTCCATTGTTTCTTTCTCATAATTGTCCTAAGGCTTCTTTTCTGTTCCTTCTTTTACTTCTGGTGCTCTAGGCAAAATGAAACAAAAGCTTCCATCATCCCTCTCTTTGCTACAACAGGTCTGCTGCCTCTTGCTGCATATCTCTCTGAAATTAAGGGCTTATAAATGTACCTGTAAGTGGCAGGCCTGTGTTTTTATGATGAGTGGCAAATTAATTTCTTATCTGCTGGTACTGGACTATACTTTTCCTCACATTCCAGGTCTCAGAAAGTGCCTCAAATTCTTCTAGACTGCTGTGCTCCTAAGTTATCTTTTCCTTTTTTGTCTTTCATTCTTTTATTTCTCTCTCCTCCTTTCTTTTTGGCTTTGTGGTTTACCTTGAATAGAATGCTTTCTTGGGTCTCCAAGGGCTCACCATGTATGGGTTGCCAGTGGTTTTTGGAGGACTTGAGATCCCTTGTTCTCATTCCATTATTCCCACCTCTCTCATCCCCAATCATAAAATAGTATTTTGATTTTTTAAGAACAGGATAGGTGGATGGTGTCTTAAGAGTGGGTGCTGATATATATGGTTAGCTTTTGGGAGATTGCTTGTTCTTTTGTACAGACAGCAGTGGTCTTCCTCACCACTGAGAGGGAAATTTATAGCACTAAATACATGCATTATAAAAGAGGAAGAGTCTAACATCAACCATCTAAACACTCGTCGAGAATTTAGAAAAAGAAGAGCACATAAACTCAAAGCAAACAAAAGGAAATAAAGATAAAAGCAGAAATAAATGAAAAACAGAAAAACAAATAGAGAAAAGAAACAGAAATCTGGTTATTTGAAAAGATCAATAAAATTGACACACCTCAAGCAATAGTGACAAAAGAAAAACCAGACAAAACACAAGTTACCGACATCAAGAATGAAATAATTCTAAACAATCTCTTCTAGAAAATAGAAAAGAAGGAAACACTTTTTCATTCATTATATGAAGCTAGTATTACCTTGATACCAAAATCATTCAAAGACAGTACAAAGAAGAAAACTGCAGACAAATATCCTTCATGGAAATATCCTTGACAAAATATTGTCAAATAGAATTTTGTGATATATAAAAAGAATTATACTATGACCAAATGGAGTTTATTGTAGGGATGCAAAGCTTGTTCAATATTAAAGTAATCAATGTAATGCCATACTTTTGCTTACCATGTCTTTTTTCTTTCCTGAAGTTCTAAGGTTCTCTCTCTCTCTCTCTCTCTCTGTGTGTGTGTGTGTGTGTGCGTTTGTGCGTGTAGAGCTTTAGCTATTATTTTAAAATATACTTGTATGTGCTGGTGATGAATCTTTATAGTTTTCCATAATCTGAAAATGCCATGATTTGAACTTTGTTCCTGAAGGATATTTTCACTGGATATAGGATTCTGGATTGACAGTTCTGTTCTGTTAACACTTGAAAAATGTTGTACCACTTTCTTCTGCCCACAGTGATCTTTGAAGAGATGTATGCTGTCATTCAAATGGTTTTTCTGCCTATAGGCAAGGTGTCATTTTTCTCTGGTTGTTTTCAAGATTATTTTTTAGTTGTTAATTTTTGCAACTTGACTATGATATGTCTTGGTGTAGATTTCTTTAGGTTTATCCTTTTTGAGATTTACTGAGACTTTTTTTTATTATGAAATATTGTGTAACATGAAGTTCATCATTTTAAAAACTTTTAAGTATACAAATTTGGTGGTGTTGATTACATTCACAGTGTGGTACGATCATGATCACTATCTATTTCCAAAGCCTTTTTATCACCTCAAACAGAAACGGCATTCATTAAATAGTAACTCCTCCTTATCCCCTTCTCCCAGACTGTGGTTGTCTCTATTCTACCTTTTGTCCCTGTGAATTCGTACATTCTAGATATTTCATGTGTGTGGAATCATACAATATTTGCACTTTTATGTCTTGTTTAGTTCAATTAGCACAATTTTTTCAAGGCTCATTCATTTTGTAGCATATATCAGAACTTGATTGCTTTTTTATTTTGGCTGAATAGTATTTTATTGTATGGCTGTTCCATATTTTATTTATTCATCTGTTGATGAACATTTACATTGTTTCCACCTTTTGGCAATGATAAAATAATGTTGCTACAAACATTGTTGTACACATAGATATTTAAGTTCCTGCTCTCAGTTCTCTTGGGTATGTACCTGCAAGTGGAATTGCTGGATCATATGATAATTCTCTTAACTTTTTGGAGCATTTCCAAACTGCTTTCTACAGTGAGTGCAGCATTTTGTATTCCTGTAGGAATGCAAATATATGACGGTTCCAGTTTCTCCCCCTCACCAACACGTGTTATGTCTTATTTTTATTATAGCCACCTTAATTGGTATGAAATATATAGCATTGTGGTTTTGATTTGTGTTTCCCTAATGATTAATGATGTTCAACATCCTCTCATGTGCTTATTTGCCATTTGTACATCTTCTTTGGAGAATCATTTGCCCTTTTAAAAATTAGGTTGATTCTCTTTTTATTGTTGGGCTACAGAGTTCTTTGTGTATTCTGGGTATTAAACTCTTATCAGATATATTAATTTGCCAATATATTCTCTGATTCTGTAAAAGGGTTCTTTTTTATATTTTAATAGATTTTATTTTTTAGATCAGATTTAGATTCATAGCAAAATTGAGAGGAAAGAACAAAGATTTCCCACATACCAGCTGTCCTCACACATGCTTAGCATCCCTCATTATGGGATCTGTAGTGATGTCTTCTCTTTCACTTCTGATATTAATAATTTATGTCTTCTCTCTTTTTTTCTTAGTCATCCTGGTACCCTTATCAGAAATCAGTTGGCTTTAGATGTATGGATTTATTTCTGAACACTATCCTTATGCCGATACTACACTGTTTGAATACTGTAGCTTTATAGTAGATATTGAAATCAAGAAGTTTAAGTACTTTTTCTTTTTCAAGATTGGGTGTTCATGGCCCTTTGCAATTCTGTATGAATTTGAGGATAGGCTTTTTCATTTCTGCAGAAAAAACCATAGGAATTTTGAAAGTTGTGTTAAAACTATAGATTGCTTAGGATAGTATTACATCTTTACAATAGTAAAGCTTCCAAATATATGAACACGGGATGTCTTTCCATTTATTTAGGTCTTCAGCAATGTTTTGCATTTTTCCTGTGTGTCTCTCAGTTGAAAGCAAGGTCTTACTGGTTACCCCTTGTCCTCTATTGTCACTGGGTGAGAAAAAGGCGGTAGGGAGAGACAGGAAACCAGAACTTTGGTGGGGAATCCACAGGGCTAGTTCTGGGATAGGGATGGTAAATATAAAAGGTTTTAAAACAAAATAGTAGAACTTGAATATCAGGACCTATATTACTGAAGGATAAGCACAGGATGTTGAGTATAAGTCAAGTAAATCTTGAATGGCCAGAATGCCTTAAATTGCCTGGAGTTTTCCCTATCAGTTCACCTTAGAAGACTCCATGCAAATTTTTATCTCATGTGATCTCATGCCAGATGAATTGTGTGTGCCCTGGAGATTGTAGTAATGAATCTTGTCTGTCCATCTTGGGCCAGGCTCAGTTCTAGGCACTTTTACATGGGAACTGTATTGATTCCTTAGAAGAACCTTATGGATAGGTATTACTAGCCCACTTCACAGGTGAGGATGATGAAGATAAGCGAAGTTAAGTGATTTGTCCAAAGTTACAGAGTTTGTAGGTGGTGGACCCAGCTAAACTGAGTCCAGGTCCAGCATCCTTCTCTTCTACCACAGTTGCTTTTGTGAAATGAAGCTATAAGAGAATGCAACCAACCTTTATGAGAATTAGGAGACCCAACTATTTTATAAAGGTCTGTAGCGTCTACTGTTGATTTGTTGGCCAGTGAAAAGGTTACATGATATAGGACCTTTCTGCAGCCTGACCATTTATAGAAAATGTATTTTCTTTCCTACAACAAATTTTACTGGTTAAAAAAAGAACACCATGAAATCTACCAAAGCATAAAACAAAATGTGAAACATGAACAGGAGGCATAAGCTGTTTCATCTAGCTCTGAATGATGCATTTTTAGTAACAGCTGTAACTTAAATAGGGAGCACACATTTGAAACTGTTTAAGCCTGTAACAAATATTTGGGACAGTGATGCTCTTATGGAAGCTTACTGCCAGTGATAAAAGAACCAGTAGATATAAATTCTGGTAAGTAAATCCTGTCATTATTTTTTATCAATGGAGTAGAAAGTATCATAATGTTATAAGAGGTTCATGATATAGGACACATTCCAGTGACCCTCTTGTCAACATCTGGCTTAGGTGGCATCGTCTAAACCCAAATATTAGCCTGCTGCTACCTTGTCTGTTCTTTTCCTCCAATGTTAAGCAACCAAAGAAAATCCAAATGGACATCTCAACAGTCCCCACCTGAGCATCAGAAATAGCAAAGTGGTTGCAGAGCAGATTAATAGGGACAGAGCTGAGGTGGAAAGTGCAGAGTGAGCAAATACAGGTAGAAACCTTAATAACTGACTCCATGCAGGCTCAGAGTAACTATAAAGGATTCTCTGGGGACAGTATTTTATAAAGCAACACAATTGCCTGAATCAGCTAGACTGACTCTCTTAGCTGAGTTGGGGGGTTCTGGAAAGACTTGAACGTCTAAATCAGGTGCATTATTCACTATGCAGAGGTTTAATTAAAAAAGAAAAAAAAATCATATGCTGTAACTTTATGTGAGAAAAATGCTTTTTTTACCCCCTTCTTTTTTAACTTTCATTCCAACCACACCTGGATCCTTATAGCAAAGAAGAATTTAGAATCTTAATTACCTACAGGGTATTTACATATGTCATCAGAGAAGCTTGGAGAGCAAATCAAGATAGACCTAGGCACTTTTTATTTAACCTGTAGTCAGTCTTGCCTTTCCAGTTCCTCAGATGCAAATATAATATAATTAGAGAAGTAACTCAATTTACATAGATGTACTCCTGAAAACCAGATGTGCTGTGTGAAAACCAAATTGTTGTGGATCAAATTATGTTTTATATCCTAAGGGAACTTGTTATTTAAACATCTGTGATGCTTGCTATGACTTAATGGATTGGCATTTACAGGCCAACTGGTTACTCTGCTGAGATGGTGTGTCTGTGTTGTAGTCAGGGTCACATTAGGCTATGTCTAACCCGGGAAGAAATATGTGTCAGTGACTTCACACAATGAAGATTTATTTCTTGTTTTCATCAGAACTGAGGCAGGTCACACGGCCCTCCTGTGCTGCTGTCTTTCAGGGACTCAGTGACTCAGCCCCTCAGACTGTTTCTTTGTTGTGACTTCAGCATTTTAGGGTCATAGGACCACAAGTAGAGACACAGAGGCAGAAAAGGTAGAAAGGTGAGTTCCCAGGAAGTCGTGGATTCAGTCTGCCATCCTGGTATATATTCAGCACTGTGAGATGGCTTCTGTGGGTTTTGGAAGCATTGCTGAGACTTTGTGTAATAGCCAATTGATTTTCAGAGTTCTTGGTATATTACACAATCAGTAATACTTCATTAAAATAATGCTAAAGGCAGTCTCTTAAAAAGGATGTATTGGCCATCAGATTCAGGAACCAGAGAAAGAAAACCCATGGGAAAGGATTCCAGGCCCTCACAAGGAGACTTGGCACACCGAAATGCTCTGTGTGGTGCTGTTGGTCCTGTGGGGCACACTTTCTAGTTTCCTTTGCCTCAACTTCATAGTGACCTCCTGGATACAGCCTCAGGTTGCTCCTCTGACTCTGGTCCTGCTACTTCCGCTCGGTGTGCATGTTCCTGACACGGTCTCCAGCCTCCACCTGCAGCCCTGATCTTGCTTGCCTTCTGTATCCTTGGTTTGTAACTCACTTACGGGGCCTTCCCAGTTTCGACCATTGTCCATATTCTACCCATCACTGGGTAGCTCGTGCTGCTGCATTCCCTAAGGCTTACTCAAGCACATCACTCTGGCACTCTGCCCCCTCCCCAACTCCTACATCATCAGTTCCCCCCTGCATACTGAATAGAATATTACCCTCTCTGCTGTATGCAGTCCATTGTTTCTCTCATCCTAGGAGGAAAAAAAGCCTCTCTTGACCTCAATTCCCATTCTAGTTAACTCTATTGTCTCCTTCTCATTACTCTAAAATGTCTTGAATTCCTTTAATTACCTTAATTTCTCTCCTCCCATTCTCACCCAAATCTACCCCAATCAGGCCCTTACCACCACTGTTCTGCATTTGTACTTGTCAAGGTCACCCTTGATTTCCATGTTATTCTCAGTCTCCATGTTACTTAGTCTCAACAGCACTTGACACACAGCTGTTCACTCTCTTTGTGAAAAACTCCTTTCCTTCTTGGCTTCCAAGATCCCACACTTACTTGATTTTCCTCCTACCTTTATAAATGCTCCTTCCCAGTGTTCCGTTTTTCTGATTTCTCATCAGTTCCTCATTTTCTAAATCTAAATATTGGAGTACCCCAGCGCTCAGCCCTTGGACTTCTTCTATCTGTAACCATTCCATATGTGATCTCGTCCAGATTCATAGCTTTAAATAGCACCTCGGTGCTGATAACATCCAAATGCTTATCTCCAGCCCAGATGTCTTTCCTGACCCAGATCCATATATCCTCCTGCCTACTTGGCATCTCTACTTGGATGTCTAATAAAGATTGTGAATTTAACATCTCGAGAGCTAAGCTCTGGATCTTTCTCCAAACCAGCTTGTCTTATACTTTTCTCCATTTCACTTACTTTAACTTCATTCTTTAAATTGATACTCAGCCATAACTCTCCCCTTTCTCTCACAACCTTCATCTGACCCATCAGAAAATCCTGACAAACTCATCTAAAATTTGACCATTTCTCACCACTGCCATCACATTTCCCCTGTCTTACTGCAGTGACTTTCTAACTGATGTCTTTCTTTTGTCTTTGTCCTCCTGCCTTCCCCAAACCTGCACTTATCGAAGCAGCCAGAGGGGCCCTATGAAAATATACATCAGACCAACACCCTGTCTGCTTGTTACTCTCTTTGGATTCTCTCACTAACACCCAAGGCGGACCAGCTCCCTCTTTCCCCTTCAGCTACATTGTCTCCCTGTGTCCTTGAGCACACCAGGTGCCTTTCCCTTCTAGGCCTTGACTTTGCTGTTTCCTCTGCTTGGCGTGCCATTTTCCCAGCTATTCACATGGCCCACTTATTTACTTCCTTCCTATTTTTACTCTAACGTGCCACCTCTGTGAGGCCTTCCCCGATTGCTTTATCTGAAATTGCAACCCTTTCCCCCTGATCGTTTCTATCCCTCTATCATGATTTATTTTGTCCCCTTACCAAGATCACTTTGTAATTGCACACCATGTTTTAAAATGTAACCTTATCTCTCCCCCCGCCCCCCGAATGTAAATGTTAGAGATGAACCGAAACACTGGGTGGTAGTAACAAGCTTTATTAAGTGACTTGCTGGGATGTGTGGTGGGCAGATATGGGGGGAAGTACAGGTGGCTACTACTGATTGGCCAAGGGTAGGTTTCGGTTTCCCAAGCTGAGCCCAGCCCCCAAAAGACAAGGGAAGGGAGGGAGAGGTCAGATGAATAAGATGGTGGTTCAGGAACCACTTTAGGCCGAATCCCCCTGGAATATAAGCTTTGTCAGGGCAAGATATCTGACTTATTTGCTCACTGATGTATATCTCTTGGGGCTCAGACAATGCCTGGCATATAGTAATTGCTCAAGAAACATTTGTTCAATGAAGGCACTCTGTGATAGGATTGAGTTTCCAAAGTAACTTGACATTTTGCTATTTAGAACACTGTTCACATTTTCCCACTGAAACAATGCTGTTTGGGGCCGGTAAGCCTTGTAACATTTCCTCAGAGTCTAAGTTCTGCAATATGCCCCAAACTGAGGACATGATTTGAGGTATCTCATACAGTGTCTGCTCACTGCTGATTACAATGTAACACTGTGAGGGGCTCTAAAAGAGGACTTATAGACTCTATTGGGAAACTCAGAAGAAGGAGCAATGGTCTTGGAACTGGAGTTAATTTTACAGAAAAAGTAACACTCGATCTGGGTCAGATGTTAAGAATGAATGGGAGGTTGCCACAGAGAGAAAAGGTGGGGGTGGGGGGAACAGTAATCGGCAGAAGGAATAGCTTATCAGGTGGCACAAGCATAAAAGTACGTGGTATGTTCATGGAAAAGACAGATGGGAAGACTGACGAGAGAGATAGGTGGGTCAGAGTTGTGAAAAATGCTGTGAGCCGTGGTAGGAGCTGAGATCTATCCTGCCTGCCAGTGCTGAGAAATGACAGGAGCCTGGGACACCGCTAAGGAAGCAAGTGCTCATTCCTTCTCTCAGAAATTTGCTCAGTACTTTGTGGATTATTAGTGGTTGTGGTTCTCAAAGTTTCTTTGGTTTCTAACCAATGCAAAAAGTTGATTGGGCTGCTTCAAATTTTAGGTTAATTACTGGTCTCTAAAATGTTAAGTATTTCTAATTTATTGTGATAAACGATATGCTCATTTATACTTGATTTTCCAAATGTCTGACTTCTGAAATTAGTAATTGAACTTTACTAATTACCCAAACATTGACTTTATAAAATCCACATACACACTGGCCGAAGGCTGCCATGTTATCTTTGTAGCCCTAGCTGCTCAATAGGTCAGATCTTATCTTTAGGAAGAGATTGGTGACCTGGTTGAAGACACAGGATATTTGCTGATCAAAAATGCAAGTGCCAGAGTCCTGGACAGAGAGAGCTAAGAGAAAAGATGAGAGAATCAAGAATCAAAATGATCTCGAGCCTGAATCTTGAACGCTGAGTCCGCACCAAGGAGAAAAATAATTAAATATAGAAGAGATTAATATCCTGAGTTTAAGTTCAAAAATGTAATTATGTTGAGTCAAGATTGGGGAGGCTTGAGGCGGCAGCTGAAGTGAAGCTGCAGAGGCCCAGGCATGATTCTAAAGGCTTCGTGTGAGTAAAATCCTTCAGTCCTCACAGCACCCCGGTGAGGTAAGGGCAGGCTCTCTGCGTCGTGCAGGGGAGGAAGCAGCCACCCAGACTCCCCCGGCATCCCGTATCCACAGATCGGTGGGGCTGGGCTTGGAAGAGACATGGCTGACCACAATGCTGTAATCCACAGCAGTACTTCACGTGACAAACTTGTTTTGTTTTGTTTTGTTTTGTGAGAATTTTAGAATAGTAGGGCATGAAGGACACTGAGAGATCAGGCTGTCCATGGCTCCATAGGACTTTTGGGGCAATGAGAGCAGTGGGGTGGGCACTGAGTGTGCGGGATCAGATTGGGCGGGGCACAGCCAGCTCTGTGTTCCTGGTAGGGATCCATATGTAGTTTAATTTAAAGTAAGAGTTCACACAGCTTAAAAAAGAGTGAAAACTGTTGACCTTGTACCCTAAGCTCTTGTTTTGTAGATGGGGAAACTATGGCCAAATATGAGCAGTCAGTGAATGGGGGCTTCTGGAAGGTAGCTCCTCCCCACCCCCGCTTATATTTTGCTGTATGATTTCATTCTCTAAGAAAATCATTTAGTTACGATGGGACCACTGAACGTGAGATCTATCTTCTTAAATAATTACTGGTGATTAAACACACAGCAGATCTCTAGAGTGTGTTCATCTTGCTTAACTGAAACTTTATGCCTATTGAGTAGTAACTCCCCCACTTCCCCTCCCCCAGGCCCTGAAAACCACCATTCTCCTGTTGGATTGTATGAACTGGACTATTTTAGATACTTCATATAAATGGAATCATGCAGTATTTGTCTTTCTGTGACTAGCTTATTTCATTAAGCATAACATCCTTAAGGTTCATCCATGTTGTGGCATATTGTGGATTTTCTTTCTTTTTAAAGGCTGACTAGTCTTCCAGTGTCAATAGGGCATTTAGGTTGTGTCCGCATCTTGGTGGCCATGAATAAAACTGCAGTGAACATAGCAGTGCTGTTATCTCTTTGCGATCCTGATTTCAATTCTTTTAGATAAATATCCAGAAATGGGATTCCTTAATCATATAGTAGTTCTTTTTTCATTTTTTGAGGAATTTCCATACTGTTTCCCAAAGTAGCTGCACCATTTTGCATTCTCATCAATAGTGTACAGAGGTTTCAGTTTCTCCATATTTTGCCAACTCTTATTGTCTTTTGTTTTTTTGTTAATAACCATCCTGACAGGTGTTATATCTTATTGTAGTTGTGATTTGCACTTTCCTGATGATTCATGACAATGAACAAATTTTTTTTTCATATGTCTTTTGACTATTTGTATGTCTTCTTTGGAGAAATATCTATTCAAGTCTTTGGCCGCATTAAGGACATTGTGTGTGGGTGAGTGTTTCTTCTTGCACCACATTTGAAGTACTGTATTTAATGCAGGAGTTGCATTTTAACTGAGATGCACAGTGGCCCCATGGAGGGCAGTCAGGATGCCGTGGGGTCTGGAAACTTAGGTGGAGAATGATGGAAGTATTAAGGATGCATAGCCTGGAAGAGAGATTAAGGGGAAACTTGATAGTAGCTTCCAATATAAAGGGCCATTATGTTTAAGGAAAAAAATTCTGGGCTCAAAAAAAGTGTTGGTCTGGTAATATGCACTAAAGAATCCCTTAATAATAGAATTCCAAAAATGGAAAATGCATCTGGGAGGCAGTGAGGTCCCTGTCACGAGAAATATTCAAGCCAGGTTTTGAGCATTGTGGGGAAGCAGTAGAAGTGGTTCCTCCAAAGGTTGGAAGATTTGACAAGTTGGCTTCTAAGATCCCTTTAAACTATAAGAATATATGAGTCCAAGAGGTCCTCAGTCCAAAGGGTAAGCCATTAAATCTTTACACTCCATTTGATGTTACAAATACCATTTTAGATTATATTCTTTATCCAAGGTCATTTACCATAACCCTTTATATAAATCAATAGATGATATGATTTTAGCAATTCCCAGCTGATCTAACAATATATCAATTCTAAACATAGAATACACATTAGATTTGGTTCACAGATCAAAGAGTTTTAGAGCTGTGAGCTATGAGGTCTTTAGAGATTTTCTGGTCAAATCCTTTTATTGTAGAGATGACAGAATTGAAGCTCAGAGGCACTGTGTCTGCTCCCGCCTTACCTAGCTAGCTCCGTACCGGGGCATGCAGAATGCCCTTTCTCCGACAGGCTCAGCCGAGTTCATTTCTAAGGCAGTGCTAAGGCAGGACGCTGAGCAGCAATCTTTGGCTGACATCTGGGGAGGCCTAGAATTTGTTGAATAATAATAACTGTGATATTACGTGCCAACTCTGTATCAAGCACTATATAGGTGTTGTGAAAAAATATGAAACTTAAATTTATGAAAGCAGGATTATTATTCTTCTGTTACAGATGGGGAAAGTGAGGCTTAGAGAAGTTACATGATTTACCCAAGGTCACACAGCTAGTAAGGTGACAGACTTCAGATTCAAATCCGTGAAGGTTTGACCCCAAAGCCTGTACTTTTAACCACTTACCATTGCCATGCACTCAGAGCCCACACCTACCCACTCAACCTGGAGCATTTTCTTTGCTGAGCACATTGAATCTTCCTAGTATCCACATCTGGGCCATGCTTGATCTCACTACTCCTTTCGAATACAGGGTCTGGTACCACTGACCCGCTCCTCAGGGCCGGTCATGGCAACCAGACCAGCATCACACCTTTGAGGTTGTGGTTTCCAAACCATTTTCACCTTGAGTTAGAGCAGGCGCAGTAGCTTACTCAAGGATATAGAAAGTTAGTAAAAGATATGGGGCCTGGCCCTGAGCATTGTCCTATCTTCTTGAAGAAGTTCTTAGCATTAAAAGAGTCCTCCTTAATTTGTGATCGTAGTCCTTGTTCTTCATACGTTGTTGTGCTTGAAGTGAGTTTCTATATATTTTTTGTTTGTTTGTTTTGTCTGTTATTATTTTTTTTGTGAGGTAGAATATTTTTGAATATATCAATTAGGTCAAGTTGATTGATAGTTCAACGAGTTTGAGTCTTCCTTGACTGTTGATATTTTCTCTGCTCATTGGGGTATCTTCTATATTTTCCTTTGCATGCCCATGTGAATTTGGGAGTCACTTATAACATTTCTTGGAAGACTGCTGATGTTTTAATTGAGATTGCATGAATATGATATATAAAATATAGGACAACAGATATTTTCATGGTAGAGACTACTGGGCTGTTTCAACAGTGTCCAGCCATGTAATATGAAAAATAGAGGCATTTATGGCTGGATTTTTTTCTGGACAACCCTCATATCTTTATCTATAAATATGGTGTAAATTTTAATTTATGTATTTCTGTTTATTGTCTTTTACTTTTAGTTTATACTTTCTTCATGAAAACATTACACATGTTTTGATATATTTATTTCCAGGCACCCTATGTATTTTTGTGGTACTTCATGTTATATATTGGAGGGATAGGAAAAAATGGGAAGAAATCAAGAAATAAAAATTCATAGTTACAGAATATTCACAGGAATGTAAAATGCAGCATAGACCATATAGTCAACAACATTGTAATAACTATGTATGGTGTTAGAGGGGAACCAGATGTATCAGAATGAGGATTTAGCAAGTTATATAAATGACTCATTGCTGTGCAGTACACCTGAAACCATTATAATATTGTATGTCAAATGTAATTTTAAAATATATATTTAAAGATGTCTCCTATTTATCACTATTATGTAGAAGCACAGTATTTGTATATGGAGTTTAGTCTAGCCACTGCCACATTTTTAAATTAATTGTGGGTATTTATCTGCGAAATAATTTTGGTTTTCTATGTAGATGATCATGTCATCTGTGAATAATGACAGTTTTGTTTCTCTTATTTTAATCTTGATGCTTTTATTCTCTTTAATACTGTTGTCTGTTTAGATTCTCCTCCAGCGCGGAGTAGGAGTTCTTTTGTTAGCAAACCTTATCCTCTTAAAACTGATTTCACAGAACATAATTCTCACAATCTCCATTGAGGTTTTTTCCCCCCAGGTTTTTGGTAAGATGCCATTTACTAGTTTTAGGAAGATATTCTGTACATACACTGTCCATGTATGTTTTCAGAATTGAGTTCATGCATACTAATCTCATAAAATGAAGTGAGAGTTTACTTTAATATGTCAGAAACTGTTGTAGAGATTGGAGATATCAAAACAGATACAAACCCCTGCCCTTACATGTTTTATATGTTATCGTTCCTCAACTATTTGGTAGAATTTACCTATAAAATGATCTGAGATCAATACCTTTTTTGTGGAACATTTTAAAATTAATGACCCAATATCTTTTATGGTAATTGTTTTTGTATTATTTGAACCAATTTTGATAAGTTACTTCTGTACAGGAATTTATAAATTTCTCTACTTTTTTAACATAGCCTTCTAGGTAAGGATACACAACTTACAAGTAAACATAAGTATATATAAGTAAACAGCTTCACATTTTCCTAAATGGCAGGATACTACACATGCTTTTGTTCTCCTAACCCTTTGCACTTAATCTGTATGTTGGAGATTTGTTTAATATCAGGAAATAATGAGTTTTTCCATTCTCTTTTATAGAGGCATGGTATAATCCTATATAGATGTATACAATTTATTTTACTTATTTTTTATTAAAAGATATTAGATTATATTTAGTGTTTTGCTACTAAAAACAACACTGCAATAAATAACTTGGTACATGCATTATTTTGCACATACTTGTATCTTAGAGTAAATTCCTAGAAGTGATATTATCAGATCAGGGGGTATAGGGAATATATTTTATTTTATTCATTATCAAAATTCAAAAGAAACAAAGGGGTAAATGGTGAAAAATAAGTCTTCCTCATCCCTTTCACCAGGTTCCTCTTTGATTGGCAATCAGATATATCTTTCTCTGCGTGTGCAAGTATACATGCATGCATAGAATAAATTCTCTTATGTTTCAGATCATGTTTCAGTGTGTGGGTTTCAAAAGTTTTTGATAATTTATTGGCTAAAAAGGAATCATTAGATTTAGTGAATGCACTCATTTTAGGAACACATTCTTTGTTGTCTCGTTTTTCCGGCTTGGCTGTACACCAGTGTCCTTTAGACCTCATTAGGACAAATGCTGACTCTCCATTCACTTACTGTGACCATTTGTATGTGTTCGAGGGAGGAGTGACTATTTATATGAGATCCTAAGTTTTCCTGCTCCAGACATTTTAAACATGATCCAGGATGGTTTGTTTGCCATCTTACACCTACCTATTCAGTATCATGTTGGGCATCCCTTTCATATTTCCTCTGTGTCATGGTGTCACATCCTTACTTCCTAGCTTTGATAGGCCATGTTCTTTGGTAGCTTTCTGAGAAAGGGTATGTAGCAGGAAAACATTGTGGGTTATCCATGAAAATATCTGTACTACCCACTCCCATTTAATTGGTATTTAGTTGTTACAGAAATCTAATTTAGAAGATAATTTTCTTTCAGAATTTTGAAGTCATTGCTTGTCTGCTAGTTTTTTGTATTGGTGTAGAAATATCTGAAGTCATCCGTGTCACCTGTTCTTTTCCTCTGGAAATTTTAGGAACTTCTTTTTGTCCTCAGTGGTCTGAAATTTTACAGTAATGCCTTAGAGTGGGCTTATTTCCATCCACTGTACTGTGACCTTTCAATTTAGAAAATCGTGTTTTTCATTACTGATAAACCTTGAATTATTTCATCAATGATACCTCTGTTAGTTTGTCTGTTCAATATGCTGAACGTATTGAAGTGGTTCTCTAATTTGATTATTAGTATTTGTTTTTTTACTGTGATCAACTTAATCATTTTTTACTTTATTACAAAGTTTCTTAAAATTATTTAGCAGTCCTCCTTCTTGATTTTTAAATTTCTGCTATTATACATTCAATTTTGTTCCCTGCATTTTCCTTTTATTCTAGCATTCTGTTAATTGCTTTACTAAAGCCTTGTCTTTCCTTATGTTTCTCAGGATATTGATAATAATTTTTTAAGATTTTCTTTTTCTCTCCTGCATAATCTCTGCTTTACCAAAATGCTTCCCCCCAATTTGTTCAATTTTATCTGCCCTTTGTGTTGGAGGCTTTCCTTGTATATATGATAATTCTCGATTATTTGTTAATAATGACTGAGAGCTAGAGCCTGAAAATTTATTTGGCTACTCTGAGCACATGGATGGGGTTGTCAATTTTCCACATCACTATGAGCCAAACTACATGAGCTGTGGGTTGAGGGAACCTCTTGTTAATAACTTTGTTTCTATGGCTGTTATGTGGACTTCATCTTAAATACCAGTGGGGACAATTCTGGGTCCTGTGAAGAGCTGAGATTTCTAAGAAAATAGCAATGATTCTGAGGATCTCGTAGTTAGTTGGGAGTTTAGGATTCATCTTTTTCCCACTCTCCTTACATCTTTAAGCTTTGATCTATACCAGGTGAGAACTTGAGCCAGAGAAGGACCCTATTGTTAATACAATATAATACATTATGTATGTATTCAGTTTATGAAGAAGTTCATTACTGCATGGGATTTTACTGTGCTTAATCTTTTTCATCATTGCTTAGAGAAGACTGCAGTGTTAATACGGGCTTCTGGCTTCACTGCTGCTGTTGAGGTGTGAGTTGTCAATCTAATTATTATGACTATGCAAATAATCTCTCTCATTTCTGATTGCTTTGGAGGTCTTCAACATCGGTATCCTGCAGATTTACTGTGGTTGAGTCTTGGAATTGAGATTCATCAAACAAGATTGCGTGTCTTTCAACAGTTCTGGAGAAGACTCACCATTTGGTTTTTGAATATTGTCTCCCTTTTACCATGTAGTTTCAGTGTCCTTTTGGAACTCCAATTATATCTATGTTTGATCTTCTGACTCTGTGCTCTTAAGTTTTAAATTTCTCTAATATTTTCTATTTAAATACTTCGGAGTAGCATTCTACATTTTTCTTACTTTCTACTTATTGCATGGTGTATTTTTTCCATTTAATCCTTTCAGTGAGCTGTTTAAAAGAAATTGAGGTAAGTTAACATACATTGAAATGCACAGTTCATGTTAATATGATGTGTTCAGACAATTGTATAATGTGTAGCCCTGTAACAACGATCCGTAACAAAATTAAAAACATTACCATTACCCCAGAAAGTTTTTTGGTGCTTCTCTCCAATCAGTTTGGTTGAACTTCTCAGTTATTTCATTGTTAATTTCAATAAGTTATATATGGTTGTTTCTCAGATCTGCCTGGTCATGTTTATAGTTTATTGGTTTTTACTTATTTTATAAATTTCTTTCTCTGATTCTTTAAACATACTAAAAATGGTATTTTCATGACTCGATCTGGTAATTCCAATATGCAAAATCTGTTTTGTTGTCTCTCTTGTTTCTAGCTGGCTTTTACAAATGGTGGCTTTCTAACCCTGATTTTGTGACTTTTATTGTGAATTGACATTTATTGGAACTCATTCTGTGGGATGTTTATGAGGCCTGAATTGCAGGATCTTTTTTTCCCCCAGAACATTTTGTGTCTGTTTTTGTTTTATAATCTTTTCTTTGAACTCTAATTTTTTTCCTTTGAATGTTTGTATCATTTTTTATTTTTTAGTTAGAGAGGTCAGTCATGTATGCATTTTTGAAATAAGGAGAATTATTTATTTAAAATAACCTTTGGCTCTCTTTCTGGTAAGTCCTCTCAAATCTATAATATAGCTGGCACATGTGTTTGTTCCTACTGCTTCACTCAGTTCTTTATTTTGCTCTGGGAGTCATAGCTGCTCACTGTTTTCAGCTTTTAAGATGTTGGTTTGGCTTAGAGGAAGGTCTCAGAAATGACAGGCTTCCTGTCTCATGATGCAGTGGTCACAGCCACGGTCTTCCTCACCTGTTTTTCGGCCCCTGTCGTCTCCCTTGGCTAGGGGTTACGATCAGAGACACTACAAATAAGATGGCAGCTTGTTTCTTCTGAAATTTCTCTTCCCCCAAGTACCATAGTGTTCATCTGCTTCACACATTTTGGACCTGTGACCTTAATAAAGGTTTCTAATCAGCGTTCCTGGGTGATTGCTTTGCAGGACCACATAGAAGAACTGAGGAGCTATGTCAGCTCCTAGAATCCTCCTTCCTCTCCCAGGTTTCTCAGTGTTGGCACATAGGCCTTATTGTTTATAGGTGTTTGCTTGTTTCACTGGCAATTAAAGTTTTGAAAAATTATTTTGTGTGTGTGCGTTTAGAAGGAGGCTTGTGGATCAAAAATGCCTGTACTCTTCCAGTTTTATATGGAAATCACCTTATAATGTTTAATTGCTTAAAATTAACCCAAAAGGAGCAGCCAAAGGATGAAAATATGTTGATTATTTTAATATTTGTTTTAGCTTTTTCCTGGGATCAGTTATCTCCTTTCACTAAAACAAATTAGTAAACGGTATTTGACCACTATATTCACAGGCTGGCTAGGTCAGATCATCAAGGTTCACTTTGGTTTGTGTCTCTGTGGTAAAGACGGCAAACTTGAAAGCACAGGTCACACTGGTCCTTCCACAATGTGGCATTGTCGTTGTAAAGCAGCTCCATGTTCAGGGATCCTAGATTCCACGGCTCCTAGGGAGGCCATGTGGCTAGTTCTTAGCAATGGCGTATAAACCCAAATAATGATGCCACTTCAAGGCCAAGGATACTAAGAAGCGATGTGACTTTTCTGCCTTCGATTTTTCCATCTGCCAGAGTAGAACAGATGGCTTCGAGGCTCTAGAGGAAAGCCACAAGATGTTCAAAGGAACGTGAGTCTTTCAATCACCACACGGAGGAAAGCAACTTCTCTACCAGGAATACCTACACTGGAATGCTATTTAAGTGAGAAATAGCGCTGTTATTTGTAAGGGAGCTGAAATGTTGGAACTGGTTTGTTATAGCTGTGTATATTCCCCTAAATGTTCTTAATCTAGGGATTTGTTTTGAAAGTCCTATTCCTATTTCTTTGGCGGTCAGATATACCAGGAAATCATGTTAGATGTTCCATATTGCATGATTCTAAGCAAGGCTTCCACCATCTTTAATGCTCATCCAATATTGAGTCCTTGAATGAAGTTACCTTCTGATGTATGGCTTTATGTAACGACATGTACCTTTTTAAAATTGTATTTTTTTGTATATTGCCTGGGAGATGTTTTTCTAATATGGTAATTAAGAAAGCACATTTCTGTGCAGTCAATAACATTTCTATATAAGGGCAGGAATGCCTTTTATCACCCTCTTGAGACATTTTACAGAATGCTTTTTGAAAACCCCAGAACTTCTGGATATTTTATGTTTGCCATATTTTCCTCTACCAAAAGCTCTTTTTGTTTAATTTCTTCCTGAGACTTGATACATAGCCTGGTGATTTTGAACCCTGCAATGTTCTCTTCTCAGGGTTTTGATGAAACATGATGTTCTCATTTTCTTCTGTGTTCTGAAGTGACATCCCTGGCAGAGATCTCTCTATCCATATAGCAGTAGTTTATCATAACAATTTTAGGAGCAGATAATCTATTAGTCAGTTGTGGACTCTCTCACTGTGATTGGAAATAAACAGAGGGTTTCATCTGTGATTGGATGTAAACGAAGGTTTTCATCAAGTTGATAGATTCCAGTCTCACAGTTAGTGTGAGTATAGAGGAAGAGGAGCAGGAAACCTCAGCAGCTGTTTTGAGGTGAGAGGGCCTGAACTCTGTGTCTTTGACACTCAGAATTGCCGGCAGTCTCTGCTCACACATCAGTCCGAATGTCCTGTAAGATAAAAAGGAGAATGGGTTGTGTGACGGCAGCCAGAAAATTCTTTATATGCCTTTATGCCATGACTGAGTAGGCATGGGTCACTGCTCCTGGCACTGATACTTAGCAGGTGCAAACAGACAAAAGCAGGGACTTTGTCCTGAGAATGACAGAGGGCACTGGCAGAGCTTGGCATAAACAGACTTACAAGGTTAGTGGCCCTGCTGTGCCTGGGCAGTTTGTCTTGATGGATCTCTCTGAAGCAGCTAAAAATCACCTATGTGCTCCCTAGAACCAGTGCAGAGAAGTCCATGCTTCCTCCTGCTTTCTTCAGGTTTTTGAGGTGGCCACCCACTCTTCCCTTTTAAAGTATCAAGTTTTTGATGTATGAATCTCTCATCTTGAAGCATTTCCTACTGGTTTGATAAGGCACAGGGGTTAATTAAAGCTGCACAAATACATAGACTGTTTGGCTGTTCCTTACAGCTGGGCCAGGAAGCCATAGTCCTGAGTGTTTGAGCCCAGACTGGAGGGCCTTCCAACTGGAATGGATTCACAGGCTTCTGTGGCCTCAGATTTGTTCACTTTCTGGCCCTCTGATTGTTAGGGAGGCAAGCGGCTCTGAATGGCCATGACCCAGACAGGGTCAGGTTGGCCCTGGGAAGAATTATATGCAAGTGAGAGCAAGCAACATCCTGGTTGTTTACCCTGAAACACACAGTGGGTGAGGGCTGGGACAGCTGTCTGAGACTGTCCCCTGCAACCCCCAGTGCAGCTGGATTTTCCCCTCCCTTGTGCCAAGCAGGCCTATCATTATTAGATCACATTACTCTGGGCCATGTGACAAGCATACTGTGGGGCAAATAATACAGTAAAGAAGAATGGAAAGGGAACTTCATTTTCTTTTCTTTCATTCTCTTTGCAGAAAGCCTGCAAGTGTTATGCTAAAATCTGCCTATTGATTTGGGTATAAATAGCCCCCTTTTTCTAATCCAGATGTGTCCTTGTGCCCCTCTGTACAGGGTTAGTGATTCTCTGTTGTGTCTTGCGAGTAATAAAGAAGATTCCACTGGAGAGAATGCAGCCCAGCTGAGATTACATAAAAGGAGAAGGAAAATTGGAGAAAGTATGTGATAAACCTCAATATCTAGTTGAGTGTGATTTTTAACAAAAGGCTCTTGGATTTAGCTCAGTGACTTAAGATCTTTAGATAGTAGCTAAATGTATTTTATTCAAACTTTTCTAGCCTCAGGCATGAGTCATTTCAGTAGGCAAGGTAATTCTTCTGGAAAGGCTTAAGCTGCTAAAATCAGAGTTTTAGTGATAGATTTCAGCTTCTTGGTGATTTGTATTTAGAACTTCAGAGGCTTGGGCCCTGCTACTGAGCAGCTGGACATCTTATGGGGAAAGCTCTACTCTCAGATCCAGAAGAGGGACCTCTTATCTTGAAAGTTCTGGTGAATCTTTGATTCATTCTTATATTTTTACTATTCCATAGCTCCACTATTCTTGGACTTCAATGCCTGCCAATTTATTTTGTATTTATTTTAGCCCCTGCTTTGTTTCTCCAGTGCTACTCATATCTCTGTCCCTCCTCCCCTTAGACATTTTGGCCTTGTAGAGAAGAATTTCCCAAGCATGTTCTCATCAGATCTGAGATGCTGCACAATAAAAAAATTTCATGATCAGTTTAGGTGGAGAAATGATGCACACTACACACCTCTCTTGGAAATTTGTAATGTATTTTTTTCATAGGCACTGAAGGAAAGTTATTTACATTTGTTTAAATGAACATATGCATACATTTAATATCAAAGTGCCTATTAGCTTTCTAAGAATTATTGGTGTTTAGAATTTCCTTGGGATATTGCTGCTATAATGCCCACAGACTGAAAAATCTGTCTAGCCTACTAGACATGCAAGTTGCTGAGAAATGGCAATGGATCATCAAATCCTCTGAAAAGGCTTACTTTTGGAGGCAAAGGATGAGCACTAGCTAATCGTGTAAATAGAAATGAAAGGAATCAAGTATTCAGTAAAGCATAGATGGACTGGCCAGCGTAAGCCAGGTTGGCTGCTGTCCACATGTAGAGATGCTGAAACAGGGATACCCTTGGTCCTGTGAAAAATAGATCCTTGACAGAGCCCTTAAAAAGAACTGCTCAGAGAGTTAATTGTTGGTGCTGCATGGGATGCCTAGATACAAACCCTGTGTAGCACAGCTGCATAAGAGACAACATGAGGAAAAGAGGTACATACTAGACAGGGGATTAACAGATACGGGGTTTGATCTCACTGCTCCCACTAATTGGGTGTGTGGGCTGGGCAAGCCATTTAATCTCCCCATACCTTATTTGTCAAATAAGATGACTGGACAAAATGTAAGTCTATCCCCAGTTTAAAAGTCATAATATATAATGCCTCTCCAGTTTGGTCTTTATGTGAGCACAGAGGACATCAAACCAACGCATATTTGCCCCAGGTCCCCTGGTTCTCTGGTCCCCTTTTATTCTTGGAAGATGATATTCTTCTGAATCAAAGGTGTTACACTAATTAGTTAGAGTAATTCACTCTGAGTCAGTAACAAACCACAGGTTTAGGAAAGAAGTGAGTACCTGAGACAGGAATGTGACAGGAACCTTGTAAATTTCAGTTACCTCTATTAACAAGAAAGTTTTCCTCGTTTTGCCTTTTGAAAGGAGGCAGCTTTTAAGTTGTGTTTAACCAAGAATTAATAAATATCTATTATGCTACTATGTACCAGGCTCTGTCTAGGCACTTGAGATTTTGTGTGTGTGTGTGTGTGTGTGTGTGTGTGTGTGTGTGCAGGGGAGACAAAAAAAGACATGTTTCCTATTCTTATGGAGCTTATATGTTAGTGGAGGGAGACAGATAACAAACAGTATACCTAAAAAATAAGTAAAATATATCGCAAAAAGTAAATTATATAGTGTGTTAGAAGATGGGCAAGGGCAAAGGGGCATGGAGTGTTGTAATTATAAATAGGGTAGTTAAGGTAAGCCTCACTGAAAAGGGACATTTGGGCTAAGACCCGGAGGAAGTGAAGGAGTGAAGCACGTCTGGAGGACGGATGCCGGCAGAGGAGACAGTGCCGAGGCGAAAGCACCGGCAGGTTCCAGGAACAACAAGGCAGCCTGTGGTGTGAGGCAGCTGGTGTGATGGAAAGGGGGAGTCCGGGCTGCGACTTCCATGCCCCAAAGCAGCATGGCCTGGCCTCAGACTTGTAGGAACCCCTAAGGAATGGGGCTCCTGCCTGGTGGGTGACAGCACCTGCGAATCAGAATATCATCTCCCCAGGAATAAAGCTTCCAGGCTTTGCATCTGTAACAGCCTCCCTCCCTCGTAATTTGTACATTCTGTGGTGAGTTTCAATGCTAACTCTATCATTATCTGAGTTTATTACTGTTGCTATTTGCATAAGTTTGGTGGCGGGGAGGGGTGGGGAAGGATGGGAGGGGGCAGGAAACCTCTGGACAGATGCCAGGTAGGCAGCCTGCATGTCTCCCCTCACACTTCCTCTCCCAGTCCTCTGCCTTCCTCGGGGGAGGCCAGCTGTACATAAAGCTACGAAATAGATGAGCATTCTCCTAGTGCTATTGCCCTCTCTTGGGTCTGCCTCTTTTTTTGTGCCTTCCATGCCTCTCTCCCAGCATTCCTGACTTTTATTTACTCAGTACAGCACAGCAAACCTGCCTCCCTCCCTACTCCTTGAACCACGAATACCAGTTCTCAACCAGGAACTGATAAATTTGCTCACATTAACGTAAGTCTGATGGTTACCGGTCATTGAGTGGGGGAGGGGATTCTGCTTTTTGACAGAGAAGTAGGACTTTCTCTTTCATTTTGCTATTTTATGTGTCACCAAGTTGAAATGGAGAGGGTGTGGGTTTGGGGGAGGCTTTTCAGCATCTTGGAATGCTGAAAATGATTACCATACGACAGCCACCTACTCAGCCAAACTTGGCCCCTGCTTCCTGCTTACCTGCAGGTCAGCTCTGCCTGATGCCTGATTTCCCTAAATTACCTTTCTGCACAGGAGTTCACTGCCTTTTCTGTGTTCTCTCTCTGTCTGTCTGTCTAGGAAACCTTCTGTAGAGAGCACAAGATAGAGGGAAGTGTTAGTGTGAGCCTTGGAATTGCTCATGGGAGCCAGGAAGCAGGTCAGATCTTAAGGAAGGGGTGGGAGGCAGTGTTACCCAATGGCCAGCCACTTGATCTGTTTCACAAGATTGTGTTTTCCATGCATTGTGAAACAGTGTGCACAGTGCCCCTGTTTGATTCAATTTCAGTGCTCATCATGATTGATAGTCCCACCTGATCACAGCCACATCCATTTGCTGTTTGCCTTCGTCTGCTGGGCAGGGCCACAGATTTTAGGGTCTCAGAGTGAATAATCATGTCTATTTCTGCCTTCTCCCCAAATTATCACCCTTTTAAATTTTTTATGCAATCAATAGAGGGTCTAATCTACATTTCCTTGAAAAGAGGCCCTGCCAGCCTACCGAGAATATTAAACTTAATGGAGGTATTACAGACATTAGAGATGCAAAACCTTGTAAGAGCTAAAATGAATAAGGGCCTCTTAGGACCCTGTTATGATCTTGTTTTCCCAAAGTCATACTCTCACCACCACCATTTCACCATCATCCTGAGGATAAGTTAACACAGTAAACATCAGTTATTGAATGTTTATTATTTTGTCACTATGACAAGTATTTCATGAGAATAGACTCTTTATCTCACCCACCCATATTACAGATGAAAAAACTGAGGATTTAAGGGGATTTAGTAACTTGCTCCAAGTTCAAGCCAACCAGATAGGAAAAGGTTGCTAAAATCCAATAAAGATAAGTAGGTAAAATGTGTATGTATAAATAAAAGTGGGTTTTTAGGTAGTAATTAACCATAGACAAGATTCTAAAGACCTTATTTACATGGGAAGCTTTCCTGGTGCCTTAACATGCGATTCTATCTCATGTTGACTGCTCAGGTATGCGTTTCCTGATCAAATAAGCCACCTTTGCATCACCCTTAGCCTGACCCCTCCTTTCTCTTTATTGAGTCCCTTTTGCTGTATCCCAGTAGTGACATTTGGCTGGCTGGCTTCTGAGTCGGTGCCTACAAATAGAGGTTGCAAAGATTTCTTTTGTTAGTGAGTCTAAATACCACCTCCTCTGAGAAGCCTCCCTATTGCCAAGGCACAGAGCTCCTCCCTCTGCATTTGCAAAGCACAGCTGTTCAAGTTGAATTAACACTATTGTTCATATTATTAACACTCTGTTCTAGGCGATGCTTGCACAGATCCTTACTTACAAGTACCAAGCTTTGTTCTAAGACTTTAGCATGTATTGACTCATCTAATCCTCTCAATAATGCTACAAAGTGTGTTCTGTTGCTGTCCCCATGATACAGAGAGATCAGTAAATTGTTCAAGGTCATCTAGCTAGTAAGTGGCAGAGCCAGGATGATGGAACTAGTCAGTTTGGTGCCAGCCCCTGGGTGGACCTTAATCACATTCCTTTTCAGCGGTGGGCTTTACCTATGCACATGGCTATTCCCTAGTTAGGCTGTACTCTCAAGGGCAGGGAGTGTACCTTGTGTATCTCATCCTCAGCTCTGGACACATTGCCTGGCACCTAGTGGCACTCGGAAATTATTTGTCAAGGTAGTGAGAGAAAGAAGGGTGGGGAAGGACTGAGCAGCCTCCAGGGTACCCGCTAGGTTTGTCTCTTATCTTTAAGGCACTTCTTGTTGCCTGGCCACTTGGTTTCAGGACAAAGAGGGAGTGAGAGAAGGCAGGAGAGGTATCGCGGAAAAAGCCTTGGTGATTGGGACCTTCTTTGACATTGTCTCTTCTCGCCTCTCTTCTATTTGCTTCTAAAAACCTACCCTGAATTTTCCCTACTTGGGTTGCATTTATCTCACTCTCCATTGCCTTCTCAGTTATATCTCCATTGTGGCACCTGTCTCACCTGTGACAACAGTCTGTCACCCTCTCTTCTGCCATCCTGGCGGTGGACTCCTTGAGGGAATGACCTCCTCTTCATCATCTTGTGCCCAGTGGCCAGCACAGGGCCTGGCCCACTAGAGGCCTTCCAGGCATGCTTCTTAAATGAGAGTGCTTAGCCAGTGCCAGACCTGTGGTACAGGTGGGCAAGGAGAGTACAGGGAGGAATTGTTCAGCATTGAAAAAATAAATAAAAAAAGAAACTAATTTCTGGCCCCAGGAACTGGGAATCATTTGGAATTTGTTTCCCTCTGTCTTTCCCTCTGGCTCTTGTCATTTAATAAGTGATGCAGACAAATTCTTCTCTCAGGATTGGTTAAAGAGGCTGAATGGGTCGTTGGACTGAGTGTGGGGTAGGGAGTTAAAGGAAACATAAAACAATAAAGATGATTTAATTTATATCTGATCACAGCCACCATCTGGCTCTGCCATCAATTACTACACCCTAGAAGTTATTAAGGAGCACCTCTGTCACGGTTACCTTATTAGCGAGGGATTTATGGGGCTCAGAGCCACAGCAGGAAGTACTGGTATTTCACTCACAACATCACCTGTGGATGTCTGGGTTGCCTGTCTCTCTTGTGCATCCTCATTCTTAGGCCCCGTAACCTCACACTTGACTCCCAGAATGTTTTGCTCCTAAATATGGGTGATGGCAAGCAGTGCCACTCACCTGTGCTTTGATTCATTTGGTGTCACTTTCACACCTGTGGCTATAATATTCGCGTTTTCCAGGCAGAAAGTGTTCTGGATTCATTCAAATATTTCTGCAGTTTTCTGTGTCATACATCACCTCTTTTAATAGGACCTCTGGTTTCAGTCTACTTCTTAAGAGAAAAGGCTGGATGTTGGACTTCCTTTTGCCCAGGCCTCACGTTGTGGTCCAAGTCCCAGAACCTGAGTCCTTCGTGTCCTTGGCACATGGCACATCTTCCCTCTTGGGGCCTCAGTGTAAAGTTGTTCTTTGGCCTCATCTAAGGAAACTTCCAGATTCCTTCCTTGAGCAATGTAATAGACTGAATGTAAATAAGAAAATGCCTTGACATTAAAGGCACATTTCTTTTTAACACAATTAGATGCCTTACTTATCCCCTAGCAATTTTTTCCTAATTATAACCAATTATTATGTGTGATATCAGAAAACGCACCCAATTGCATTTTAAAATTTGAAATCTGCGTACAGAAGAATAATGCTATAGAGCCACTTATGTCAACTCAAGACAGTTGTAGAGTTTTTCCTTTGAAGATAACATTTTTTTTTAAGAACTAAAAGTGTTTCCATATTTTGGTCCCTTGAAGTACTGAAGTGACAACACAGGCAGGAAAAGATGACACAGAAAAGAGGCAATTTAGTTATTTACTCAGAAATGCAGAGTTAGGTGTTATTAATGAGTGGCTAGATCACACTTGACATTTTACAAAGTGACTACAGTCACACCTGTGCATGTAGGTACACACGTGCATGTGCGCGCACGTACACGTGGAGTAGAACGAGAGAAGAGGACAGAACTGGGTCTCTTCCTCAGGGGCAGAATGTACTGTAAATGAGATGGAATAAGAAGAGTACGAGGGTGGTCAGTTAATCTTGTGAACTCATCCTAGAAAAAGTGCTACATAACCTCATTGCTGAATATCACTATGGTCACCTTCAAAGGACTCCCCTTGGGAAGCCGTGCACCGATGCCAGTGCCTAGTCCATCTTTCAAAGCAGTTTCAGAACTCTTTTTCTGGAATGACCATCAGAGCTGTTACCAAGGCTATGACAACTTACCGAATTGTTGTACAGTGTTGCCAATATAAACACACAATGGCAAATTGGTGAACTTAAGTGTCAGATTTTGGAGACAATGATAACTCCTATGGCCATTCCAGAAAAAGAGTTCCAAAATGGCTTTGAAGAGTGGACTAGGCACTGGCCTCGGTACCTAGCTTCCCAGGGGGAGTGCTTCGAATGTAACTGTAGTGATACTCAGCAGTAAGGTATGTAGCACTCTTTCTAGGTTAGGATGAGTTTGTGAAATTAATTGTCTGAACTCTACCACCATGAAGTGGAGAAGTCAGGAATTCAGTCCATGAATGATGAGTATTGGCTGGGCTTGCACAGAAACCACTCTGTTTATACATGGATATGTATCTCCAGCTTTTTACAAGTCCTCAGTGGGTTTAGATTGCTGTAGGACCTCTGAGCCACAGGTGGAGTGATCATGCTGTCTATGAGAGTAACGTCCAAAAAAGTGCAGGTCTTTCACTTAGTTGCTGAGCTCATGAGGTCTCAGACGGCAGCTAAGTGAGGTGGGTGCTAGGTTTGGTGCTTTTTAATTAATTAATTAATTAATTTCAGCGTTACTGAAGCATAATGGACAGGTAAAGTTTGTATGTATTTAAGGTGTACAGTGTGATGATTTGATACACATAAGCATTGTGAAATGATTACTACAGTCAAGCTAATTAGCACATGCGTCACCTCATATAGTTCCTTTTTTTTTTTTAATTTGGTGACAATACTTAAGATCTCCTCTCTCAGAAAATTTTAAGTACACAATACTGTATTAACTCTAGTCACCATGCTGTACATTAGATCCCCAGAGCTGATTCATTTTATAATGGAGAGTTTGTACCTTTGACCAACATCTCCTATTTCACCCAACCCCTATCCCCCAACCACCATTCTATTTTCTGTTTCTGTGAGCTTGGCTTTTTCAGATTCCATGTGTCAGTGAGACCACACAGTACTTGTATTTCTGTGCCTGACTTACTTCACTTAGCATACTGTCCTCCAGGATTCATCCCTGTTGTTGCAAATGGCAAGATTTTCTTCCTTTTTATGGCTGAGTAATAGTCCATTATTCAGGAAGTATTCCTTGGTATCTAATATGTGCCAGGCCTCCTTTACACATTGGAGGTGCAGCAGGGTCTGAGACAACATTCCCACCTCTTTGTGGAACTTATTTTACAGTCAGGAAGGCAGAATGCACAGTGACCACTGGCTGGAGATGGCGCACCCCGGCTCCGGTTAGTGGGGTGTGTGGCCCCGTGGTCCACTGTAGTTCCTGCCATTCACTTGGGATACTGGTATGTCCTAACACCGACTGACTTCTTTTATTTCTGTTCCCTGTCAGGCCTCTGTGAGATTTTTGAGTTTATACCCCTGCAGCCCCAGTCTGTTGGCTTTCAACAGGACAGGCGTGATTTCAGACTCCCAACCCCCATCCCGCCGGGTACAGTCTGTGGCTGTAGAGGATGAAGTAAACCGGGCTTTGTGATCAGGAGAGATGTGTAAGGAGACCCGTGCAGACGAAGTGAGGGACACTGCACATCTCAACTGAGGGGTGTCAGACGTGCGGACGTTGGAGGAGGAGGAAGGGCGACTTTAATCGGAGAGAGTGATTATGAATCTAATTAGCCTCTCATTTCATCTGCACAAGGAACATCCAATTCACTTAACACCACTCCACAGACCCTTCCATGCTCATCGGCACCCAGGGGAAAACACATTCCAGTGTAATAGAGTATTTGGACAGCAGCAGACCACCGTGGGGAGGGCCCGCCGCTGAAAATGAGGAGGCTTGTGTCCCACTCTTGGCTCTGCCTCCACCGGCTCTGTGACCCTGGGCACAGTGCCTCGCCCCTAGGGGGCCCAGGGCCCATCTGCTAAGTATGGAGATTGCATTAAAATATTTTAAAGATCTCTTTATCTCCAAAATGCTGTATTTGGTTTTCATTGCACAGCTTCATGGCATGGCTAAGTAAGGTATGCAGTTAGGATTTTGCAATTACTCAACGTAGTTACATCGGTAAAAGTTTGAGCTTTAAAATCAGACAAACCTGAATTTCAAGGTGACCCGACCCACGTAACTTTGGGCCAGTTACTTAATCTTCTAACTCTCAATCTATAGAACCAGGACAATCATAATAGTATTTATGTTATAGACTTGTTTCATGGGTTAAATGTGCTGGTGTATTTCAAGTGTTTTGTGCAGTGTTTGGGACATGGTAAGCCTCAATATAATAGGGGTCCTGTTTACTATACAGTTTTAGAATAACTTGGATATTTTATCTAAAATGTTTTTAAAACATGGGATGAGTCCTTTTAGAAAAAAAAATATATATATATATAGTTTGGTGGCATGGCTGGGGAGGTTTGATGGGTAAGCTAAGTAGTGGAGGGAGACCCAAAATAGCTGCATGGAAATAAAGCATTTAATGTGGGAATAAATGAAGTTGCCACCCAGAACTCATAGACAGGCTATCATTAATGAATCCAATGGCCAGGATTTACAAGGATATTTTAAGAAGTAACCGCACTGCACGGGGCTTGGGTTATATACCTGGGCTGAAGTGAGATCGATGGGAAACCCATTAGGCCCAAGATTTCATGGGTGAGGATGAGACTTTGTCCCTAGCACAGGGTCTGTGTGGATGGCAGCTACCAGGGATGTTTTCCCTGGGGTGGAGGCCCAGGGGGTATGGAAGAAGTCATTGAATACTTGGAGCCGGAGGAGAAAGAATGCTGGCCCACACCTCTTTTTCCAGTAGGAAACGCAGAGAAGAGACTCTGCACCCAAACATTTTCAGAGAACCTTCTCTTTTAATGCCTTAGATGTGTCCCAGCCAGCAGGCCACGTGAGGCTTCCTCAGCCTGCTTTCTTGGGCGAGACTGGACAGAGCTGCCCTGAACACGGAGCACACCCTCTGCCAGACGCATGGTCACCCCGAGGGCATGTGTGCTGGGCACCTGAGATGACAGGTCTGCGAGCTGCAGGCCTCTGCAGGTGGCTTTGCATTGGGCAGGACATTGGGCTCTGGTCCCAAGTGCATTCCAGGTGGCCCATGTGCAGCCCGAGGCCCCACAGTATGCCGGAGTTTGCTCTGTGACTTACCTCATTTTCATCTGCCACGGAGAGAGATGACTCGTAATGTCCTTCTCAGACTTCTGTTCTGCGGTGGGGTTTGGGGATAAGAGGCACGTGTATGTTTTCAGTTGCCCTTTTGCTTTGTGCTTAAGGAGGACTGCAGAGTCAGAGCTTGGCTGGCTGAGTCTCTCTGCCTTTACTTCTGAGTACACCAGGCCGGGGGGAAGTCTGACTTAGGCCACCCAGGACAAGGTCATTTTCCATCCTCCCTAGGTCCACGCTTAACGCTTTTATGCTGCATCAGCTTTGTTCACTTATTCCTTCTGCCTGAATGTCTTTCTCTCAGGAGCCTAGTCTAGCTCCTTTCAGGGTCTCTAGCAATGACCTTGGCTGCTTATAAAGCCAGCACTGCTTGTTCTCATCATTCATGAATTTCCTGCCTGCCTCCCTTCACGTCACTTGCTTGTACTTTTCTTAGCCCTTTGCTTTTCATAGTTCACCCATACTTTAATCCTGCCTCTTATAAGTACCTTCTTTGTGAAATACTTATGAACTACTTCTGAGTTTCAATCGCAGATCTATAGCTTTGTTTTCTGTATATGATTCTACAGTTCTTCCTCAGTTGTGGTTTACTGTATGGGTAGAGCAGCTGGTGGCGACACCTTTTCTTCTGTCAATCCATGCATCTGTGTGCCATATGTGCTCCATGCATGTGTGTGGAATTCAACATTTTATTAATAATTATAAAATAGTTACCACTTATTGTATGTTTACTTTGTATCAGGTATGGGGCTGACCACTGTATACATTAACTCATTTTATCATAAATCACACCCTTATTGTATTCATTTTACAGCTAAGGAAACTAAAGCTCCAGGAGTTTTAGTAGGCTGTTCAAGGTCACACAATTAGTAAGCATCCCCATATCTACTAGACTCGCATCTTTTAATCATAGCACCATAATTTTTAATCAAAATTTAACTTGATCCTCTCAACAATACTAGAAGGTAACCCTCTTTCACAGATGAAATAAAATAGAGGTCCAGGAAAGTTAGGTGACTTGCCTAAGGTGACCCAAGGAGAAAATAGAAAATTCGGATTTGAATATGGGTCTTTTGAGTCTATAGTCACTTCGTAATTGACCGCATCATGGAGCTAGCCCATGCGATGGAGGCTCCTGTGTGTTTTCCTCTTTGTCTATGACCTGTGATCTCTAGCTTCATATCAGTTTCAGTTCCATTTTTCTCTGCCGCTATTTCCTTTTGCTGAGACACAACAGATTAAGGCTGCAGAGTGTTTACAAAGCCCTGAAAAGTCATGAAGAAAGTGTGACCTTGTCCTAGAGATAGAGCATCTAAATTAATTCCGTCTCAACCTGTTCTCTCTGCTTGGTACCACGAAGACAACTGAGAAGAGTTGTCTTACCAGTAAATGCAAGGAACAGATAATCTTTGTAAAACCAAGTTATCTTTCTCTCTGAGAGGTTAGGAAATTACACAATGAACCAGTCACTTACTTTGATGAACAGTATTTATCACATGTCTACTGAACACCTAAGGAAGTATTAGGTACCATAGGATGAGGGCACAAAGAAATAACTGGAACACCAAACAGTAGTTGGTGAGGATCCAGGAATAACCAAAACACAGATTTGTGTTATTGAATCATTATCAGCAATAGGGAGGGGATTGAGGGAGATAGAGATGTGCTAAGTTATTACATAATGTGTGCAGTGATATATACACACACAGACACACATGCACACCTTAGTGAGGTGTATCCAAAGGGCAAGTCAATCTGTTAATTCATCCCTTTCTCCACAGTGCATAGCACATAGACACTTTCTCCAAGTATTTTGAGACTGATTAATAAAACCATGAACACAGAGAAGAGAATGTGTCAGACTTCTTTAGGGGGCTGTGGAGAATGGGGGTCAGAAAAAGGCTTTGTAGATAAGGTGATATTTAAACTGTGTCTCCAAAAATGCATGGGAAGGGCAAGAAGAATATGGGGTTCTGCAAGAACACAACTCACAGGAGATGTAACTGGGGAGGAAGCTGGGGCCCAGTTATAAAGGACCTGGAGTATCATGCTATATAGGATGCAACTGTGCTTTGTGGGTGATGGAGAACAGAGAGTATGTTAAGGCTAGTGGGCGTGTGGGGGGTGGTGGGGGTGACAGGGTTAGGCCTCCGTGTAGAGGAGGACTAAAACTTGGCGGTAGGTCTCCATGAGGACATGGGCTGCGCCTTGCAGGTATTTGCAGAGGACAGCACAGGATGACACCTAGATTGATGAAACATGATTGATAAAGATGCAATTAACTGAGGTGAGGAATTTGGAAAGAAGAAGAGTTATGAGATGGCAGCAAGGGGAATGCGGAATGGAAATCATGAATTCCAAATGCATCGTGTTGGATTCATGATGACTGGGACATCTAAGGGGATATATTCAGAAGACAAGTTGTGATATAGGACTGGATTTTGAGAGAGAGTGGGATCTGGGAACTTATATTTAGAAATAATCAGCGTATGGGATTTATGTAACGTGGGTGCGAATGAAGTCACTTTTGGAGAGCATTAAGAGGGCTTAGCAAGTGCCTTCTTGAAATTAACCATCTCATTGACTGATAAAGCAGTCTAGAGTACTGAGACCCTTTTGTCTCCAAAGTTTCTTTTCTGATAATGTTGGAAGGATCCATTTAATCTATGCCTTCATGAGAGAGAAAATCTTGAGATTATTTTCAGGAACTTCAAAGGGATTTCTGATTCATTCCTTCATCCACAGTGACTATTCAGGACAGCTCAACACTCTGACCAAGCCCCTAGTGTATGACAGCCAATATATTAGGTAGTTTAGGGTTACAAAAGGAGTAAACTGTCCCTTCAAGGAACTTTCAGCATCTTAGAGAACAGCAAGCAAGAGCAGCAAGTTGGAATGCGGTGAGTACCATTTGCATTAACTAGTTGAATGCAGTGAGTGGTCAAACTGGAAGAATTAGTATGTTTGAAGAGGTCCAGATGTGTCATAGAGAAGGATGAACAGATTTATGATTGACAAAGACAGATTCATGGTAGGCAAAGCAATAAAATCAAAGTGACAGAGAGGATCAAGTTCAGCTCATTTGTAGGGGTACCTGGGAAGATGGATTAAGGCCTTGAATGCCAGGGCAAAGAGATTGTATTTGATTTCATAGTGTGAAGAGCTCACATTCTCTTTCAGTGATATTTCAGAGGTCAATACTAGGCCTTTCTCTATTTCAGAACAAATGGGTATTAGAAGAACTGTGATCCTTTTTCAAGGAAAAAGTTAATTTATTGGTCTTACCGAGTCATCGTATATGGTCAGCCCAAATTGAAAATCCACTTCTGAAGACAGATCCTGTTTGTTTAGAACTAAGCCACAGCCCCAGTTCCCAGTCCCTTAGATCCAGATCTGTGTTTTCTTAGCACACGGCTTCTGTGAGGGGACTGCTCTTGTTTTTCTCATGAGTCATTTGTTATCTTAAATATTGGCATCTATGAGATAAGAGTTTTTTAAATCACATTTACAGAATGCTTGTAAACGCTCCTCATGTTTAGAACAGGTTTCTTCATTGACCTTGTGCCATCGATGTGCTCCAAACTACTTCAGGGTGTTAAATTCCCTGAAGCTTTACCATGGAAACATGCTCCCGGGTTGTAACTCTTTGCTCTGCCTGGGTGTGGGCCCTAAATGTTTATGTGGCAGCTCACAGAACCAGTCCAAAAGGGTTCTCAGGAAAACCTGAGCTGCCATAGGGACATACTATTTCTTCTTTTAATTGCTCATAATTTCACCCTGTTTCTTCTAACAGCCATTTAAGATGACATTACACTCCTTTTTATGTCAGTTGATGATGCATAATTCTCTCCTGGAACAGCCAGCAACTGTATTTACTAACACATTAAAAAACATTGTTGTGTATTCAGGCCAGAGCCATTTTTATACCAGTGTTTTATGTGTGCATCAGATGGTGGAGTGTTGACAGGGGGCTTTAATAAAAAGAATCTCTCTCTCCCACCCTTGCAGACAGAATGCACTACTGAAGGCTTATGAGTAACCAACCATATGTACTGGTTCTTCTCTGTTTGCACCATCCCTATTGACTCCCACTCCAGCCCCAGACCTATTGTCTGTCCTTCCCTGCCCTGCTCTGTATTTGGAGGTGGTCAGCCTCAGACTGCATCACCTGGGCCCATTGGCCCACTGGCCTCCGATCGGGTTTGGCTAGTGGGAGCCACCAGCAAGAGAGCGAGGACCGGAGGGGAGAGATTGTGGTACTTCCTTCTGTCTCTCTCCCCGGTTTGGTGTGGTGTTTCTGGCCACAGCTGTACCCTGCTGTGAGTGTACCCATCCCTGGGTTCTGGTTACACTCATCCTTCCCCTTCCCGTCTGCCCAGAAGTGTAACAGCTTTCACCAGTCACCAGTGTCTGGGTGCCTCTGTATCCTCACTCATCACTCTGGAGGTAACCCCTTCACGTAGGTCTCTTCTTTTGAGCTGTTTGGGAGGTACTGCGTTTCCCACTGGGAAACTGATGAAAACACCAGGTATATCAGTTTCCAAATAAATTATTTGGCAAATGAACCATCTGTTCACCTTGTCCGTAACCTGACTGGACCTTTCTTTCATGGTCACTCAGGGGCCCACTATGAAAATTTCATCAGAAGTAATTAATTATAGCAAATTAAAGCTAACTTCTGAAAAAAAAGGGACCAGAATATTCTACTTTGAATGGAGACCCAATATATTATAGGTTTTATATGCAGAGCTCATGGGAGTGCACAAAATATGATAAGATTTTGATATGAATAATGTGTTTGCCAGTGAAAAAAAGGTCAGAGGAAGAGGCATGTGGATCAGCTCCATGTGATTCAGCAGTCTTACTTTTGAAGTGAGAAAAGAAAGGGTGGGATAGATGAAACATGGAGAAATACTAAAAGCTTATCCTGGACATACTGGTTCCTGATAAAGGGCTGCTACTACTGATCGCTGTGATTAGGACAGCGTGATATGTTATGAAATTATCCACAATGCTATTATAAGTGCTCTTTTGTAAGAAATGCACAGCTTGCTTAGTAGGATAGTTCTGGAGATCTAGCCCCAGTCTCAGTTCCACCACCATGAGAGCTTCACTAAGACATTGTGCCTCAATTTTACCAAACAGGGATAATTATAACCATTTTCAGTCTTCACAGGATTGCTGTGACTGTAACATTTAATTATAAATATGAAAGCACCGGGGTATGTATGCATGCTATCTACGACCAAAATAAATTTTTTTACTTTATTAGTAGAAATGAAGGCTGAATATTTTTTAATGTGAAAATGTTTTATCAAAAGCCAATCTTGTGGGTCCAAAGGCTTTGTGGGATGAGACTCGCTCAGATGTGAGCCATGAAACCATTTTGCCTGTAATTATTTGTGGGCTGGATTTATTGTATCTAGATTGGTTTGGGTATAATTAACATTTTAATGACTGCAGTGGCATGGACTAAAACAACTAAGTGAATTTCCCTGTAACACCTTACTATTGGATTGGATCGCAGCTGAACTAGTGGACAATTCTCATGTTCAGGATAAGGACCAAGGGTGATGGACAGTTCCCACTCGGCTTCCATAATGATTAACAATACAGAATGTGCTGGAAACTGTTGTGTTTAGTGATTCTGTAGAGCAAGTAACGAGGTATATGCAGAAAATTCTGCATTTGGTAGAGAAAGAATAGCAGACTTTTAAAAAAGACAAATGCTTATAATCAAAGCAATCTCTTCTTACCAAAAATGGGAAGGGGAAATTTTTATCATGAGAGAGACATTATAAAGTTATTGAAATAACATGACCTTTGGTATCAGAACATCTTCATTACTAATTGCCTTATGTTGGAGTAGCTTTTTGTAAACCTCTCTGTGTCTCAATTCTCCTGTTTGTAAAACGGATATAAAATGCCAAGATTGTTATAAATAAATAAGTAAACAAACAAATAAAATATTTGTATTTATATTTATATTTTAGTGCTTTCAGAGTGCCTGGTATACAGAAGGCTCTTAGTAGCAATTATTATTATTAATGAAAACAATAATCTGACTTCATTTTGCCACCTCTTCCCCAGGGTGTATTAAACCGATAGGCTACACTATGTTAAAATAACAAACAACTCCGAAATATCTGTGGCTTAACGTGAGAAAGGTTTACTCATAAGTTCCATTCTGACGTGGATTAGGTGGCTCTCCTTCAGGAGGTGACTCAGGGATCTGGGACTCTTCTATCATGTAGTTATGCCAACTGGGACTCATGGTTTCAATGAAAAGAAAATCAAGGGATAGAAGATGCTGGCATGATGCCTTTATTGGCCATGACTAGAAGTGGCCTTACATTTCTTCTGTCTACCTGTCATTGTCCAAAGCATAGTCTTGTGGCCTCTGACCTAAGTGCACAGCGCAGCTGGCAAATGTAGTTGTTGTATGCCCTCAAGGAGATAAAAAATGGTGTGTCTCTGGTACACAAAGCCAGTGCGAGACTCACTGATCCTAAGAAAGTGGATTGAGAAGACGATTCTGTGGTATATTTGATAAGTTTTTCTACGTTTTCATGTTCCAGAGTGTCAGGCCTTTGGTTGGTAAATCCCCAGCCCCTGGAAAGGTCAGGCATGTTCTAGTCTGCCAGGGAGTGGAGGCCAGAGCCCCTTTCCGCCCTGCTCTGGACGGCGGTAGGAGTGAAGGTGCTCGGCCTGCGGAATGGGAACACGTGGTGAGCAGGTGTGTGGCTGCGCCGATGTGCCAGGACGAGCAGGGATGCAGCCTGCTCTGGGCTTCGTCAGCTGAAGCAAGAGGCCCAGAGGATCCTCAGGGACGACGAAGGAAAAGGCGTCTCGGTGACCTGTGGTTAAAGGAGGGGAAGCTGTGAGCTCACCTGGTGGTGGATGGGGCTGTAAAGCCAAGGCACCATCAGAGTCAGTTTTCAGGAAATGGGCATTGGAAAAGCCAGGAGTAACCTTCAACTTGAAAAAAAAGTTTTAATTGTTTTGTGCCGTTTTAACAATTATGTTGGCCCAATTGTCTTTTAGTTCTTCTTTTCTTTTTTTTACCATCATTAACATTTACATTTAAGATAGTACTAGTGTAGGACCTAGACTTTATATTTGACATTTTCTAATAATACAATTTTTGTGTAAAATGCATGGAAAATTTCGGCCTCAAACCCGAGAGTCTTGCTCACTCCCATCTATGTTTTACTCACTCTCTTACTTATACTCCTGGTGTATTCAAGTTCGTTCTTTTTTAAGTTCAGGAAAGTTGATCGGCCAAGCCCTGCTGAGCCCATCCCAACCCACACATCAGTGAGAGCAAACTAAAGCTTTAAGTTTTGGGGTGGTCTGTTATACAGCATGTTTTTGGTAATCAGTGAACTGATAGAGCACCATACAGAGCACTTCCTTGGACGTTGCCTCATGTGAACCTCATAGCAATTTTATGAGATAAAAATTATAACCCTTACACTTCTCAGGGGAAACTGAGGCTCAGAGAAGTCTCCAGACTTGCCCTAAGGTATGCAGCTAGTAAATGGAAGAAGAGAAACGCAAGCAAGGATCAACTTCTGATGAAGTCTCCTGCCCTCTTGAATCTACTACTTTGCCTTTTCTTCGCCAGTCAGAGAGCTCAGAACCAGCCACGTGGGAAGACAGTTTGCGCTCATGAGAACCTGGAAGCAGCATCTTCCTTGTTAATCTACAGCTTTTGATTTACATAATTGATTATTGGTGTATTGGCTCTTGGTAAATCCATATGTGTACCTACACATGCATACACACACACACACACACACACACACACACACTGGATGGGCTAAATCCTGCCCTTCTCTCACAGGTGTGTTGAATTGGTTCAGGGTAATGACAGGGTCAGGAAGACATCTTGGCCCTGATGTCAAGGAGCCCCATTCTTGAAACCCCATGATTGAAAAGTTGCTCTCAGCTTCCATGGCCTCTGCTCCTACCAATCCCACTGACCTCATATCAAAGTCCAAAAACTCTGTTTCCCAAGTAGTTTCCTGGAAAGCATGCTGAATTCTGGGAATAAACTTACTTAAAAGGCACAGTGGTTTGTCCATGATCCACTGTCTGAAAATTAAAGCCTTCTTTGAATTTCCTGCCAAGCAACAAGTGACTACCATGTTGCCCAGGGCAGCCTTTAGTTTTATTTGTGTTCACAGGATGCTCCAAGTCGGAATATAATCTGTCTAAGACTTCAGACAAATGAAAACCAGTGCCTCCTAGCAAAACGGTTGGCATTTGTAATAGCTGTTAAGGGTAGGATGTCAGCTCTCTGTGGCTGAGGCAGAGAGTGTGAGTTGGGGGACATCTCCATAGCCTAGAAGACAATAAGCACCCTCTTCCTCACCTTTTCAGCCTCAATTCCCACTTCCCTTCAAGGCAGAGCTCCCTCCCCTGCCAGGTGCGCCTCCACACTAGCTCTGCCTCCCCAGCACCTTCGTGATTTCCCACCTTCATGATTTTGTTCACACCTTTCTCCTGCCCCAGTGTCCTTTCCCAGCCATCCCAACGAGCCCCTCATGTGTACTAGGCACTGTTCTGGGTGCTGTGCCAAAGTAAAATAAGCATACAAAAGGCCCCTCCTTTTATGTGGCTTGTGTTTACGTGAGTAGAGACTGACTAGAAACAAATTATACCTCAGTGCCATTAGGTGGTGATGAATTACAGAGAACAATAAGAGGGGTGGGTATTAGAGCATCTTGGAGGAGGAGGGTTGCATGTTAAATGGGGTGGTCAGGGCAGGCCTCACGGAGAAGATACCGGAGCAGTGATCTGACGGAGGTGAGCATGAGCCATGCAGATACCTGTGGGGACTCCGAGAGCATGGCGGGTATGTATGTTCAGAGAATGTTAAGAGGCTCAGTGTGATGGAAAGAGTGAGGGGTGGGTGGAATGGAGGAAAGTAATGATAGGTGAGGCGAGCTCAGAGGATTAATGGAAGGCTAGATCATCTGAGCCTCGTAGGGCACTGTAAGGAGTGAGATGAGAAGTCAGAGCAATGACATGATGTGACTTACGTTTTCATGGGACCTTCCTGACTACTGTGTGGACTATAGTCCATAGGGAGGCAAGCCCCAAAGAAGAGAGGCTAATGGACTTACCCAGTAGGAGAGGAGGAGGGTTTGAGGAAGGGAGTCGTGATGGACGTTGGGGGAAGTGGCCGGTTCTATGTATATCTTGAAGGTGGAGCCAACAGAATTTGAGTGAGAACGTGGAAGGGTAGAGTGAGGAATGACGGCAAGGTTATAAACCTGCTAAGTGCTGTCTGTCCTCCCTCAAGGGCCAGGTCCAGCCCTCGCTACTTAGGAAGACTTTGTTATGCACTCCCGAAATTGCTGTTTCTCTTTTAGACATGTCATTAACGAACCATGTATCAAAAACTGCTCTGAACTGAGAACTTTTCCTTTTTCATGCTTCTATGTCTCATCTTTCCAAGAAGTCTGGGAACTGTTAAGAGCTGAAATTGTGTCTGATACTTCTCCACATGTCCCAAAGTCCAGCACGAAGGGAACAACAGTGGTCTGAATTGCCGCAGGGTTGTGAGTGCTGACATGCCTGTGCAGAAGACTTGTCACAGGAAGGGGAGTGTGACCAAAGAACCTAGGGACTGGACATAGATAGAGTGGGTTTAGGTAGCACAGGTGCAAAGGCCAGACCAGTTTCTCATAGGAGACGGCGTGTGTCCCAGAGAGGCCGGACTTCTTCCTACCAGAATGCTCTGGTGTGGTCCATGTGGTATTCAAGGAAGAACTTTCCAGCAGTAGTAAATGAAGGTAAAAATATAAAAACAAAACAAAATGGCTCCAGGCAAGGGCTGGAGTGATTCATAGCTTCACTTAGTTTCAGTGCTCAGAATGGTTCAAGAGTTCTATTTGCTTTTGGGGCTCCCTAAAACTTTGGGTCTCAAACATCTTTTTAAAGTTACTATTTATTATTTTGAAACCTTGGGCTGTGTGTGTGTGTGTGTGTGTAGTTAGATTTGAGGTCGAATTGGTCATTCTTGACACACCACTGATTCTAAACAGCCACCTAAGGAGGCAGATGGACAAAGCTCCAGGAGGTGATGGCCATGTGACTGCTTAGTAAGAACTTGGGGGTTAGTCGATAGATGACCCTCGGGACTAGGAAGTCAGATCTAGTCTCAGTAAGTTGAGAGGCTTAGAAGAAGGGGAACCTCCTTGTGGGCTTTTCAGCTTCCAGACTAGTGCTTTTTGGGTCTGGAGTGAGATACATTAGTGGATTGTGAGAGTGGCGTTTTTAAAAAATGGAGTAAAATAGACCATGAAATATCAAAATGCCTTCATGAACGATGATTTTTATTGTTGGGAAAATTTGTTTCAGTGTTGTGTATTTGTGGATGTGTAGGTATATGTTCTAGGTAACAATGTGACATCTATTTCAAATAAGTTTAAAATGCATTTCAAAAGAAGGAAACCATTGTTCAAGACAATTTGGAGGCAAAGGCCATCTGACCTGGAGGGAGACACTTCATTCCTTGAGCCCCCACCTCAGATGCTAAGCACACCAAGTCCTGGGTTTTCCCCACCTCGATCTCACTCATGAATGAATCTCTTACAGGGCTCAACTGCTATCTAGTTTGCAATCCCTGCTAACACCTACACGTGCGCCAGCGCATCTGACTTCACTTGGAATGGTTTCTCTAGCTTCAGGAGACATTGCACAGCGCTGGTAGAACTCAGCGCTCTTCCAAGGATGGAACTCAAGAGAGGGGACTGTCAGTTTCCTGCCCGAAGCTGCCTGTAAAGCTTCATTAAAAAGGTCTCCCCCCCCGCGCCCCCGCCGCCACGTACTACTGTTCGCTGGAGCCACGCATGAGCCCTTATTAAGCATGTACTTCTAAGCAAGGAGCATTGACTTCCTCTTAATTGAGGCATAATAATTAGAGCATTAGCACATTAGGAGGGTGAGACAGCATGTTTAGCTTTTGTGATTAATTATCTGAGGATTGTAATAAGTTGTTAAGACATTAATTACGCTGGCATGTTTACTGCTCTAGGTTGCACGGGCAGCACTTGGCAGTGGCAAGTTGTAACATGTCCAACTGAGGAGGCAGCGTGGTGGGTGGCACGGGTGGCCTGGGTCACATAGTGTGTCTGGGCAGCAGCACAGCCCCGTCTGGGGGTGCCCAAGTCAAAGCTGCTGCTCTGTGTCCTGGTCGTGTGTGTACTCAGCATGTAGAAGAATTAGCTTTTCTTTTCATGTTGACTCAATGAAGGGAAGACACTGAGCTCTCCAGGTTCATAGCCTTTTCAGTCCTGCAGGTGAGGAGAATTGCACCAACATGTCCACGCCCTAGGCAAATACAGGCTTGTGGGTCTTCCTTCGGGCTACCCCAGAGGGGTGACTTGTGCGAGTAGGAGATTAGCATGAGGAAGATGGAGAGAACAGTGAGGCGAAGCCAGACTGGGTGGGAGCACTGCGTGGAGGAGTCTGAAGCTGGAGGGAGAATGTGTCCAGTGTCACAGGGTGTGCCCTGCATGCCTGTTTTGGAAAGGCATAGTGCCCAGAATGTGACGGGGGCAGACTGTCTGCATGACCTAGAATGACAGAAACTTCCTGCAGAGGGAGAAAGGCAGCGTAGGGAACTGGGACCTGGAGGGATCGCTCAGTAGCTGTCTCAGTCTCTGCATGTAGACTGCCTTGGCGGGTGGTTGGCGGTTCTTGTAGAGGGGAGGTCGGGGGAGAAGCCCAAGAGATGCGTGGAGCTCACGTTTTGGCCGAATGCTGAATAGCCATGTGTTAAGGTCAATGTGGGGCTAAAGCCACGTATTGACCATGAGAGAATTCACTGCTGGATTATAAGTCTAAATAACAAATTTTATTTTAAAAATGGAGTTATTCTTAATTTTTTATTATGGATAATTTTAGGAGTCACGTGTGATGTTTGCGATTGCGGTGCAGGAGCAGCCCTCTCCCAGCTCTGCTAGCCACCTGGCGAGGCTGTGAGGTTCCCCCTACCCTTCTATAGCCTCGTGGGGCTCAAGTGGTAGGTGGGGCGTGTAGGCAGCACACCCCAAAGGAAGTCAGTACCTCAACAGCCGATGCAGTTCTTCAGTATGATTTTGTTTCATATTGTAAATACCAGGTTTAAAAAATAACACAGCCAAGATTAGAAATATTTTATCTAATCTCTGTTCCTTCGCCTTGAATGGTGTGCGCTGTAATAAATGTTCCTGGTTGCAGGGGGACGCGGCATGCATCCTAAAGCTGTCTAGATAACACCTCTATTAGCTCCCCATTAATCGTCCCATTTTCCCATTTAGTTAGCAATTTGAGAGTTGGAAATAATTAGTTTTGTTCTCAAAATTAACAGCTTGCACAATCACCATTAATTATGGAGGCATTTTACCCTTGCAGTAATAAATGTGTATTTGCACCCTAACTGGTAGAATGTCAACACATAAAGCACACGAGGAGATTGTCACTCCATGGTCCACGTGCTGTGCTTCATGGATTTGAAGAGTGAGTATTCAGCTATTAACAGTAACTTCAGATGACTTGGCTTGTTTTTGTTTCTTGGGTGTTTGATTGGTTGATTTATTTTTTTATTGACCAGATTACCTTGATTAGGAAAGCTAGTAACCTAGATAATTACACAATCATTGATCACACATAGAGTCAGGGGTCCGGGGAGTGAGGTTGAAGTGGGCCCTTGGTTATTTAGTCTTTTGATGGCCACAGCTCAAACAGAATAGCAGAGTTTGGATATGCACCAAGGCTGAAACCCCATTTTGGTGCATCCCAGTCTCATTTGTGAAAACACAGCTGCAGCTCCTGCACAGGGTGAAATCACAGCATCGAGAGCTTGGGGCCAGTGTCTTTTGGGCAGGGTTGAGAAGGCATAATTTCAACAGAGGGAACTGGTATTCACTGCCACCAGGGAGTCAGAATAGAACCTGGACACATGCCACTCACCCCCACCAACACTTTGCCTCATGGACAGCAGAAAGGCCCTCCATCCAGCCTCATCTGGCCTGGGGAGGAAGCAGGGGCAGGAGGGCTGTCAGCCGTCAGAGCCCCAAGAAGGCCTGCCCTCTGGAAGTATGAGGAGGCATGGAGGGGACCCGCTTTGCTTTTATCTCCTCCTTCTTCACTCCACCAAAGCTTTTCCTCGGCTCCCTTTAAGAATGTTCAATTCCAAACACAGAGTGAGTCCTTCTGCACCTGTTTTCCTTGGGGTTTTTTGGGGTCCGCCCAGCCGGGCTGGGTCAGAGAGAGCCCTGCTAGGCTGCAGAGCGTGCCAGGGACCTGCAGGTGCAGGCCTGATGGGAGCACACCTTCTGTCTCAGCTCAGAGCTTCCCCCTCAGTGTCCTGTTCTTTCTCACTGCCTTATTCTGCTCAGAGCATTAAGTGTGGCGCACTTTGCTTATATCCCACTGGACCATTGCTAGAGCTCAGAGGGTGGAAGTTATCACTATTAAATACATTTCAAGTCTTCCACACACATCTGAGTACAGCAAACATTAAAAATTAATGCCTCTAATAATAAAACCCAGAATAACGATGCTGTTATTACTAATTGTAATTTATGGCGAACTGGTAGTGTGTTAAGTGCTCTCAAGAACATAAAGGTAAAAAAACCAGCAGCCTTCTTTGAATAGGTGAGTGAGATGAATGTTTCCCCTCCTGAGATCCCTGCACAGTGATACTTATCATCATTCTTCCTGGGCGTAGGCCAAGTCTGACCCCTTACCTGGGGGCAGGGTCGGGGGTAGGGTGGGGAGGAAGTCTTAGAACCATTTAAGAAGGTGATAATAACCATTCCCTTTTGTAGTCCACAAAGTTACCATTCACATGCCTGGTACAACTGGTGTTCGCTATTACTAGATGTCTTTCACGTATGCTATTAGTCTCTCTACTAGGAAATAAGTCCCTTGAGATTGACACCATTTTATATCTCCCAGTGACTGTTAACAGTGTTTTAATTTGCATGGTTGTAAGAGCTCTTAAAATGGAATTGTGTGTGTGTATATGCATGCATGCTTTTGACTCCCACCAAATTGTGAACTCTTTGAAGTTCAGGACAGTGTCTTTATTTTTGTATTCTCTAGTCATAGCAGGACCCTGTCCTCCCTATCAGCAAATAGGAATTGGTTAACTATTAAGCTATGTTAACTTTTCTCATAGCTTTGATATTCTTATACATTATTTGGACATGTGATTCTGTATTCACTCATTCACTCATTCCTTCATTCACTCACATATTCATCAAATAAAGGTTTTTTTGAATTCTACTAAGCATTATGCTAAGTGCCAAGGGTGCAGAGGCGCACCAGAGAAGTCTGCCCTTTTGAAACTTTTTTCTAATAGGACAGCAATAATCAAATACATGTATGAGTAGGCCGGATAACATCTAAGAATGTGAGTGCTAGTAGGTAAATTTTGAGTGAAGGGTGAGTGGGGACAAGGAGGGTACTTCAAAGAGAGTCATATGAGAAAACCTCTCCAGTGTGGGGGTAGTCTGGGCATTATCTCCTTACCCGGTGCTCCAGGGGGGTGCTTCTGAGACCGAAATCATCTCATCTACTAATTTGCCTTATCAAATTGATGTATTCATTTCATCGTTCCTTTATTGTTTGTCGAGCCCAACAGTATGGGGTTGTGAACTTGGCTCTGAGGATCCACATATGATTATGGCATAACACTGCCCTTGAGGAATTCACAGTCTAGTGGCAGAGAGTGATGCAGAGATGTAGAGTTACTGTGGGTTTCGGTGAGCAGCAGAGTGAAGGAACCCGGACGAGGGCCCCCTTGGATCTGCTCAGCTCCTGGCCTAGGGCCGCTTTGTGTCGGCCCTCAGTGACCATCTGTGGAACTGCGTTGAATGGAACCCAGATGGGAGAGAGTGGGAAGATGGGCAGAGAGGCATCAGTTGCTGCAAATTTGAGCAGCTCGATGCTTTAAATAGGGCTCTGGTCAGGGGCTGGACAGCACGCAGCCTTGTCCTTCATTTGAATTTACTTCTTGCAGATTTAATTGCTGAAGTCCTTCTGAAAGCAGCAGGTGAGTATTATTTGCCCAGAAGAGTTCTGATATAGTGAGGTCTGTGCTTATGACATATTTCCAACAGGAGAAACCAGATTTTATATCCTTGTTTCTCACAGAGCTTATCAGAGTGCTTAATACCTAAATGTCAGACAACCAAATGTGTGTGTGTATCCTCATCTGGGTATACATGTATGGAGATATGTGTGTGTACATATATATACGGTTGTTTGATTGACTTGGTATCTAGAACCAAAAAAGGAAAAGGATTTTTAGTTTCTAAAAGGCTGTTCTCTCTGTCCCCTAAAAGAGATTGTGCTGCAAGAATATCAAAAGGCAGTTTAAAAGGGGAAACACAGGCTTATGTGTTCTCCTGTTTATTGCATGAAAATTGCTTCTTTGCCTGAAAGATCATGTTCCATGGCACCTGCAAGGGACTGGCTTAATATTCTTGGTCTCTGTGCTGCAGAGAGAATTGAGTTCTTCCCCCCAGTAGTGGGGTGATTGTGTCTAGAATACCAAGCGATGAAAGTGGCCATTAATTAGGGCTAAGGGTCTGTAATTAGAGTAGCCTTTATTCTTCCTTCCATCCTCTAAGCCTGAGGTTGTCAGAAGGCTCGTTTCACTGAAGCATCATAATTAACGCCGAGCCTCGTGTCAAAAGCAGATGAAGTTGAAGCCCAAAATAGCTCAGCACTACCCAGGGGTGTGTGTGTGTGTGTGTGTGTGTGTGCGCGCAGAGCTGTGGGGAGCACGAGTGGGAAAAGGGAAGGCTGGCATTCAGGTTGGCTTCCAGGTGTTTTCCTTTCAGAGGGGGCGTGTGTGGGTCAGCACTGGCACCTCCCCTTCTTGTTCCTGAAATGAGTCTCTAAAATGCTGAAGTGTTCCCTGGCGGCCTGCGGGTTTAGAGTCCCGGCTCCGGAAGTTGCAGAGCCACACCTGGCAAGTCTCACATCCTCTGGTTGCCTTTTTCACTCGATCGTAAAGGAACAGTTCCTCGCTGATGAGGCTGACATCTCTCTTTGGGTAGAAACGTGTGGACCCGGGAGGGCTAGTAAATGGGATAATGTCTGCAAAGCCCTTGGAGTGCCTTGGAAGAAAATTCAGGGTATTTTTCTTATTACCGCTGGTCTTCCAGTTCCCCTGAACTCTGAGAACCCATTTAAGTGATTACTTCATGAGGAGGCTAGTAGAGAAGCAAGGCTAATACAGTTCTTCACTTGGCAGCTCCCATGCAGCAAAGGACCCTAAGTGCACTTACAATCACTATCGTATTTTCACTTCCCCACCTTGGTTCCGCTTAGAACATAATGAACGAAACACCTGCAATTTGTCTCCTCACAGGCCCAGATTTCATGAACCTTCCAGCAGGTGGTTTTCAGTGCCTCTTGCACACATGCATAAATATTACTTAATTCGGTGCCGTTGGAGAACTGGCAGTGAGGGAGTGCCCCCGCCACATCCCAACTCCACGTCCCCAGGTAAAAGAGAGGGACAACAGGAACAGAGAAGACTGTTCAGTGGTGTGGCTTTTCTATGTCAGGCCTCCTTGGAGTATTCAGACAGAAAGTCATTGGAGTAATTTCCATCCTGAGTTATTTATTGGAGGGGGGGGTCCCTAAGTAAATGCAATTTTCCTCTTCCTATCAAGGGGAGGTACCAGAGGAGTGTCACATGATGCTGGATGTAAAGAGAAAAAAGCCAGTGGTTGCTTCCTTGATTGGGCGTGACTAGCACATGGGGACACATAGGAGCTGTGGCCTTATTGCACTTCTGTAAGGAGCTCCCATGACCTGGGAACCATAAACCACCCAGCATCCTCTGGTGAAGGTGGGAAATGGTACTCAGATTACTCACAGCCTGCTGTGGATTCGTGGGTGCTGGAGGCAATCACATGCAAAAACAGCTGCTTTGTTTCTGTAGCATGTTTTTATGCCCTAGTGGGTTTAAAAAAAAACAACCCTTTTCTCTTGAGCAGTAATTTACTAAGTCATTAAGTTGCTTCATCAGTAGATTTCTGTGGATCATTTGGAGTTTTATTTTCGTGTTGGCCATATTGGCAAAATTAGGGATAAATCATTTTTCTCATCTTGGAGCAATCAGAGCCTGGATTAGTAGAGACATTGTTTTCTGATTTTTCAAACTTCCACTGACATTTAGTGATTTACCTGAGCTGAAATACTTGCCAGTGAAAATAGTATGAGCTGAAGTAGGCCAATGTAAACATCTTAAAGTTACTTGAGGAAGAGGCACAGGTAGCTGTGAAGGTGGCCTCTGAGACTGACCAGAGGGTATAGGTAGCTGAGGTCGAGTTGTGGCGTTTGGCTGGCACACACTGTCTGCTGTGGCCCTACCGAGCCCCTTCTGATGGGCGGGTCCCCGAGGTACTGGTTGTTTTGTTGTCTCATGTCACGTCTGCCTGCAGCCTAGGGCTCTGGTTTTGATAGTACCAACACAGTGCTCTAAAGAAAAGATGGTGTTGCTCTCCATAAACTGAATCTTAAAAGGCTGGAGATACATGAGGGCTGTCTGGAAAAAATCCAGCCAGAGATACTTTCCGGACAGCCCTCATATACCTTCAATATATACAATTTTTTAATTTTATTTTAAGGAAGGCTGGAAAGAAAGCCCCTGGTCTCCACACTTTCTTCATTATAAATCTTTAGTGGACTAGTATTCTTCACTATTTTTTGGCCAACTTTTCTAAAATATTAGAAGTTAGATAATCATGAGGAAACAGACCACTTTTAGCAAACTTCAAGTTTCAGATAACCGAAAACCAGGGAAGACATGTGAGAACAGATTAACAGGTCTAATCGGGGCTGTGAACGGGCGAGTTGTGCAGGGTACTGCGCCACAGTTGTCTGGGAGGGAACACCAAGGACATGGGTTGCAGTCTCAGTTCCATTGCTAAGCCATCCATGTGACTCTGCAAAAGCCCTGTCAGTCCCTAACTCTCACTTATCTGTCACCTGGAAGAGATCCAGGTTCTTAACGTATTTCTGCCCTGCCGCCCTCAGACCGAGTTTAGCTTCTCTCTTGGATGCATGGGGGCTGCTGTAGCTCCTCCCATCACGTAATCACACATCCGCGTCTGAAGGCAAACGCGGGGCCTACTGTATTTCACAGGTTCTAAGATGTCATCGGCTATAAGGTACACCACTGTTTTATATACCTTCACAAAAAAGGCACTGCCCCTTAGATTATGACGAGTTATTATTGTCCAGTGCATCCTGAGTTATCCAACTGATGAAATGCAGTATTCAGTGTCGTTTCCTAGTGTCTCTAAGAATGGCTCTGAAACTTTCACCTTCCCACTCGCCTGCTCCCAGCCAGCTTCACACCTGCCGGACCTCAAACCAGTCCCTGGGAGTACCACTGTATCTGCCTTATCTGGTGCCCGTCCTCTGGTTCTCCTGTCTCCTGGGCCTTGGATGTTGGCAGCACCCTGAGCGAGTTCTGGCAGGCCCACAGCATCCAGCTAAGTGTCTGGCCCCTCCCAGCAATTCTGCACTTAGGTGAGGCCCCATGCCAGCCAGCAGTTGCTCCTTCTGGGGCCAGCTCTTATCAGTGGAAGACAGGTCGTGGGAAGGGACTCGTAGAAAATTGCTTCTCTTCTCCCGCTTGGGAAGACCTGTTCTTAAGCATGGGTTTTGATGTAGCTTGTCTGGAGACATCTCACGTGGCTTGGTACCTCTGTGTCTTTGTGAAATGGTGGCCAACCTGGAAAAGCATCAACTCTTTGCTGCTTCCCATTTTTCCCTGCCTCACTTCCTTGTTCCTTCACTCTTTATGCCCCAGTGACAGTCACACTTACAGCTGGCCTCACACCTTGTTTCCCAGGGAAACAGGCCGTTACAACCACCACAAGTTCCTCCAACCAATCAGGATTATTTCTGCTTACTTGCAGGAGGAGTGGACTTCAGGAGAAAGCTAGGGCCCTGCCAATATGAAGGGTTAGAAGGTGGACACCTTCTAACAATAGTGTTTGATTAATCCCTGCCCTCTTCACTGGTTTGTTGTAAGAGTTAAATGAGATACTGGATGTGAATGCCCTCAGTTAACCATAAAATGACATAAACTACAGAGTTATTGCACTCATGACTATTTGAAAGTTTCAGAACCTGATTATCAGTTCACTCATTTAACAAAATTACTTAATATTTGCCAGTCATGAGGCTAGAATAGATCACACAATAGTTCCTGCCCTGCGGGAGCTTCTGGTCTAAAGGGGAAATGAGTAAGTAAATTACAAGTGTATGCAATTCTCTAGGAAGAAGGTGTATTGTTTGAGCCCAGCTTTGGGCAGAACGATATGTAAGCTAAGGCCTGGAGGACGGCTAGGGGAGAGGCAGTGGTGAGCGGAGAGGTATGCCAGGTAGAAAGAAGAGCACATGCCAAGGTGAAGAGGTGAGCAAAAGCTTGCCTTTTGGGTGGGATGGTGAGGGTCACTTTATGAGGCATGGGTCCTAGGCAGGTTCGGTTGGATCGCAAAGGCAGTGGGGAGCCCCTGAAATGTTTAAGAAGAACCGTTTTAGGAAAATCTCTTCAGTGATGGTAGGATGAGTAGACTCTTCGGGAGAAGGGAAGACAGGATGGAAAGCTGGGATACCACGATGTAAAATGGCATTTTCCTTTAATTCAGTTTTGGGGAGTTTTTCTCAGTACGAAAATTCTTCACAATTTAGGATTTCATGAACATTATAGACCCACATGTATCTCTAATGTCCCCGCACTTGTCTCCTAAAGGAGATGTTAACATTGGCAAGCAGAGGATGGAAGGGATCTTTGTGGCCTTTACCCCAGACAATCGTTTGCTTAATGGCTGTGGCTTTCCTTCTGTCTGCGCTGTTAGTTCTGGTTATATCCTGGGGTACTAATGAGTGCAAGGTCACTCATGTGATCTCCAGGGCGCCACTTACCCCTGCAGAGAGAACCACAGACCGAATCTCTGCCTGTGGCGGGTCATCTGCAGCCCTGAGCCACTGGTCACAAAGTGTACACGGGGCATGTCTACTATTAATAGTTCATTCACTCATCGGTTTTTGATCTATCCATTTGTTTATTCTTTCCTTTCTGTATTAGTCAGCTTGGGCCCCCAAAACAAAATATCATAGGCTGTGTGGTTTAAACAACGGACATTTATTTTCTCACAGTCCTGGAGGCCTGAAGTCCAAGATCAAGGTGAAGGTGGATTTGGTTCCTGGTGAGAAGTCTCTTCTGACTGACAGACAGCTGCCCTTTTGCTGCGTGCTTTCATGATCTTGTAGACAAAGAGAGTGAGCAGGCTCTCTGTTGTCCCCTCTTATGAGGATACTAATCTCATCACAAAGGCCCTGCCCTCAGGACCTCATGTAGCTCTAATTACCTCCCCAAACCCCCATTTTTCAAATACCATTACTTTGGGGGTTGGGGTCCAACACGTGAATTTTGGGAAATACATTCAGTCCATACTACGTTTTTGCCTCCCTCCCTCCCTCCCTCCGTCCCTTCGTCTGTCCCTCCCTCCCTCCCTCTCTTCTTTCCTTTCTTTCAGTTTTTTTTTTCATGTAACCTGCATTTATTGAACATCTTCTATGGATGAGCTATACTGTAAAGTGCTGTTGGTACAAAAATAAAGTAACACGGGCCTGGCTTAAAGGACATCTGGGGGGGAAAGAGAAGTGAGGAGAAAAGAGGTGCCTGTGTGGCATGAGCGTGCTGTAGGAAGAGTGTGCACAAGGGCTACCAAAGCACCGAGCAGAAAGAGAAACCTTCGCAGGTACAACCCTCATGGCACGGAGCAACGAGGACAGGTCGAGAAAAGGGCGGGTGGTGGCATATCACTGAGGAGAGAGCGGTAGGAAACTCTGAAGGGGAAGAGATGCCTGAGCAGTCTGACACATCAGCCGGGCTGGGCTTGAGGTGCCATCACCCGGAAGGGTGTTAAGGAACGTGACAGCGTGGCGTACGCAGGGAACAACAAGTTTACCACGAATGGAGAGACCTGGGTGACTGTGGGGAAGGTCACCCGGTAAGGCTGGGAAGGAGGGCAAGAGGCAGATTTGAGTGTCCTTTTGTGCTGTGGTATAAAGTTTGAATGTAGGTGGAGAGTGACCTAACATTCAGATTTGGGGAAGGTGGGTGAATTTAGGAGCGTTGAGGGGAGACAGGTAAGGGAGAGAGCAGAGAAACAGGCGGTGTTTGTGAATCTACTTGCAAGGCCGTTTGTCCTGTTAATGGAGAGTAAGTTACATTGTTGGTTTCACCCATAAAGAGTGTTACACAGAAATGGGGGGGCAGAGCACAACTGCTGGGGTATGGACAAACAACGTTCAAGAGAGGATGCTCACCACATGTGGAAGATAGGGTCTAGAGGACTTGCTGACTAAGGACATTTATGAATTCTAAAGTGATAATGAAATAGTCACCGCCTTTTAACTACTCATTTATCTAGAATATACTGTTTTCTTTAGTTGCCCAGGTAAGAGAGAGTATCAGCAATTCTGACATTATGCTGCATCTTCGTATACTGGATTTGAAAAGGGTCCTCCTCTCCCTGTGTCTGAGAGACTATGGCTTGTCACTCTCGATGGTGACTAATACCAGGTCAGAACCGTGAACTTTGGTGACGGCATATTCCACAAAGTTTTCCTCTGACCTTGACTTATAGAATCAAGAAATAACTGGGAATATTATTAGATTTTTAAAAATTTCCCAAGGAGTTTCCAGTTTGAATTTGTAAAATCAACATAACTCAAAGCTTCCTCCCTCCTTCAAGTGAACGGTTTACTTCGTGAGACTTCCTGTCCTACAGGCGAGTAAAATGCTAAGGAATGATAAATTCCTCTCGTGCTGTTAACCTATCCCGCTCTCCCCCAAGAGAGACGACATTTAATCTGCATGTCACTTTCTTTTGCCAGAAATCAGTAACCCCAGTATTTTTAGCTTTTTTGTTTTGAAAGTCCATTAGTAACGTTGCTTTTTTTTTTTTTTTTGGAGACCTCTCCTTCCTTGTGAACTGACATCAGCCTCGTTCTGGTTCTCTGCTTGGACTTGTGAGACAGTTTCTGGGGCTGCTCCCCTTTCATTTTCTTTCCTGTTCATAAATCCTGCCCACATTTTAAGTCTCTTCCCAGCTTTCCATTTTTATTCATTAAAGCTTGTTCTCATTTTTGTTTTCTCATAATGTTCGAGCTGTTCCTAGATTGTATGTCATTCCAGATAGCCACCCACATCCTTCTCAGGTTGAAGGTCTCGCACTTGTATTCTTCTCACTGATTGTGTGACCACCTCCCAAACATGGGACATGAGAGCCACATGGGATTGTTGATGCTGTGCTGTGACACACAGCATCTGTAGGCCTGCAGTGATGACCACAAAAGACCTATAACTCTGGTTGACAGAGTGTAATGGCTTGACTTTAAATCCAGGCACATTATAGGGTAGGGTGAAAGCAACTTCCGGTGGAAATGTCTTAATAGTTTATTTATTCAACACTTAAGGAGAACTGAAAAACTTAACGGAATAAACAGTGGGGGGTGCCAGTTGCATTTGCTCCATCAGTTGAATGTGGGTTTCACTGCTTGTGGTGTGAAGTCAGAGAAAAGCAAGCAGCATGATCCTCACTCTAATTACTGTCCTTCCTTTGTTCTTTGCCAAGAGAGGCGATACCATTAGGCCCGAGAGTGACACATGTATATCGGCATTAAAGCGTTGAAGAGCATGGGGGCTCATAGGGTGATGGAAAGAGCACTGACTTAGGGTGATGAACACACAATGCAACATACAGACGATGCATTGTAGAATTGGACACCTGGAACCTCTGTAATTTTTACTAAGCAATGTCACTCCAATAAACTTAGCAATAAAAAGAAGTGTTGAAGAGCAAAGCCGTAGTTATCCATCAGTAAAGTGAAATATAACTAAATTTTATCACACAGAACAGCTTTAGCTTCAATCTTTTGCTGAGGATATTTACTGTATCCGTGACTAACCATCGATAATTAGGTATTACGGTAATGAGAGAGAGAGTCTTCCAGGCAGTCCAGAATATACTCTTTCTCTCCTAGAATCATGGAGACTTAAAGCAAAACAAAACAAAACTGTGTCGCAGAAGCAGGAGTAGGTATTTGATGAATTTTGCAGGCACAGTCACGTGACCTGTTAGCCGGCATTGCACATGTCTACACAGTAGCAATTTGGAGGTCAAAGTAGAAATAGAAGGGGGACGGGATAGAAGGACACTGCACTCCCGCATAATCCAATGGTGTAGCAGACTTTCGGTGCAGGGTTTGTCAGTACAGGGCAGCTGTAGTACTACGGGGCTGTTTTTTTATTTTGAAGACTGACTTTGGCATTTCATTTAAAGTATATAATGAATTTTCAGATGATTCACTCATGTACAAATATTAGGATGTGCATTTGTTCCAAAGAAATGTTAATTTTTAAGGATTATTTCATTTGTAAAAAATTTTCTGGGGAAGTAAAATTTATGTAATGTGAGGTTTAGAAATGTTAAGTGTTCATTTTACTGAGTTTTGACAAATGTATACAACATTACAATAAAGATACAGAACATTTGCATCTCTAAGAAAGTTCTGTCCTGCCAATTTTAATCAATTCTCACATCCAAGTGGCAATCAGTGATCTGATTTGTGTCACCATAGTCTTGCCTGTTCTTGAATAGCAGATAAAAGAAATTATGTATTACAGGTAGTCTTTTCTGTCTGGCTTCTTTTGCACAGGCAGTATTTTAAGGTTTATCTATGTTGTGTTTTCAGTAGTTTATGTTTTCCATTAATGAGTAATATTCCATTATTGGGTAACTATGATTCATTTATTCTTTTGCTATGGACACTTAGATTTTTTTCTAATTTTTAAATGATGAATAAAGCTGCTATAAGCTATCTTGTACAAGTATGTTCATGGGTGTATGTTTTCATTTATTTTGATTACACATGTAGGAATGGAATTACTGGAAATGGGGTAGGTGTGTGTTTAAATTTATAGGGAACTGCGTGACACTTTTTAGAACTGGTTGACTGTTTTGCAGTTCTACCAGCAATGATGTATGAGAATTCCATTCGCTCCACATTCTCAGCAACATTTCATGTTGTCTACCTTTAAATTTTAGCTCTTTCAGTTGGTTTGAGATAGTCCTTTTAACTTACAATTTCCTAATAAATAATGGTTTTGAATACTTATTTATGCACTTGTGTGCTATTTACGTTATAGTCTGTGCTCATGTCTTTTTTTTGTGAAATGTCTGTTCAAGTCTGCAGGCACTTTTTAATTGGGTTGTTGTTCTATTATTACTTTATAGAAATTATTTGCATATTCTGGATACAAATTCTTTGTCAGCTATATGTATCACAAATATTTTCTTTTAGATTGTGACATGCCTTTTATTTTTCTTAACAGTTTCTATATGTGATTCTTTATAGTATTAGTGCTTTATTTTTTCTTCTCTAAGCAATCTTTGGCAATTCCAGTTTTGTGAAGACATTCTCTTATGTTTACTTCTGGAAGTTTTTGTATTTGTGTGTGTGTATGTGTGTGTGTGTGTGTATATACCCACATACATACATACATATATATAATTAGTATACACACACACACACACACACACACACACACATACACACACACATAAAATTTTTGTTGAATTATAGTTTTTATGTATAGTGTGAAGTAGGGGTTGAAATTGTAGTTTTTCCTATATATTATCCAGTTGTTTCAGTCATATTTGCTGAAAAGACTTTCTTTTCCCCTACTGAATAATCTTGGCATCTTGGTGAAAACCAGTTAATCCTATATGTGTGTTTATATTTCTAAAATCATTTTCAAGTTTATTTCTCACCCAGTACTACAGTCCTTTGTAAATTGTTTGAAACTCAGTGTAAGTCTCTAACTTCATTTTACTTTTTCAGAATTTCTTAGTATATTCTAGGCACCTTGTATTTACGTAAACATTTTGGGATTATTTTGTCATTTTCTACGAAGGCTATTTGCATATTATTTGGGATGATGCTAAATATGGTATTTTAACAATATTGTATCTCCCAATTGTTTTAAATTTCTGTCAGCAATGCTATGTAGATTTTAGGATGAAGGTCTTGCCACTTTTGTTAAACTTACTCATACTCCCAAAGATATTTTTAAAGCTTTTGAGGTGTAACTTGCATATTATGAAAGTGTACATTGAAAATGTACAGTTTATTGCTTTTGATAAATTTATAGGTGATGCAAACATCATCTCAGTCCAGTTTTAGAGAATTCCCATCACTCAGCAAAGTCTCCTCAGATGCATTTACACTTAATCTCTGTTTACCTTCCTACCCCTATGCTACTACTGATCTACTTTATATCTCTATTAAGTTTGTCTTCCTACATATTTAATACAAATGAATCATACAATGAGTATTCATTTGCCTCTGGCTTTTTTCATTAACATAATTTTGGAGGCTTATCCTTATTGTAGCACATGTCAGTGGTTTGTTCCTCTTAATGGCTGGATACAATTCCATTGTATGGATATATCGCAGTTTGTCAGTTCACTAACTAGTTGATGGACATTATTGGTTTATTGATGTTTATCTATTGAATACCGTTCTTAGTTTACAATGGTAAAAACATTAACATTTTTATCTCAGATATTATATTTTTCATGTGTGGTAACCCACGCAGTTCTTCTCTTCTTTTTTTCTTTTTTTAAGACCATAGTAGAGCAGATTTAATTTAGAGGTTTTGTAGTAGGGGAGAGAGATTGAGCTCAACTCCCTGATTCTCTTTTTACAGCTCTTACCTCTTTGAAGAAATTCTTCATCCATTCATTTCTTAAAATTTTTTTACTTTTTTTTCATTAGAAATGTATACATACATTATTTCACCTGGGTCTTCTCTCTGTTTGTATTTACTGTTTCTTCTCTTGATAGTGGGCCACATTCTCATACTTCTTTAAGCGTGTTGAATATCGTGTAGAATGACAATAGAGACTAAAATGAGTAATATTGATACTGAAAAATGGCTTGCTGCTCTTTCTGTCAAGGTGCTTTGAGAGGGTGGAGTCATTCTGGTAGGGACATGGTCTTGAGTTGAGCTGTTTTTGCTTTCGTTAGATTCAGTTCATCGAGACTTCACACTATTTGAGGGCAGGCACTGAACCATTCTTTTAGCAAGGCTTTAGATCTGAGGGTTTGTATCTATTCTGTTGCCTGCCATTAGACTTCAATAGGCCATGCTTACCTGTGCCTTGGTGGCTCTTTTCCAGGTCTTTTGCCCCTCTTCCAAGTGCAGAGGCTTTCGGTCACTTTGTAGTCGATGTAAGGCCTGGAGTGCATGTGTCATTTCTCTTCATTTTCATGGGACATCTTCAGACTTCAGCAGAACCCACACTGCTGTTTCTCAGGGGATTCTCACTTCATGGTTCTGCCCTTGCTAGCAACCAAATGACCACATTCTGTTACTCAGAGGCCTATGATGCTCATGGGATTTCTTTTAGTTCTCTTGGGATTTCTTCTGTCTTAGCAGGTCCTCTGAGCCTGCACCTCAGGCATTCTTTCTCAGCTTCCTTCTATGTCTTTGTTGTAGACAGTCACTGCCTGGAAGTCAGTGAAAGGTTTAGAGATATCCTGGAGTTTCAGATATCCTGGAGTCTTAGGCTCCACCCTAAGACTTCAGCAGGCCCTTCTCACCTGCACCTCAGAAACTGACTTCTCTCCTTTCTGTGACCCCAATCTTTCTATAAAATACTCAGGAAAGGCCCACAGAAAAGAGTTGAGGGTGGCTGCAGACTCCCCTTGAGTCTGAGGCTTCTAGGCATCATCAGTTGCCATGCCAACCTCACTAGTGCTTTAAAATATAAGTTCGGCTGCTCTTCCTCCCCTTGTACAGCATAGCTTCCTCCTCCTGCTGTGTTCCAACCGGAATGCAATAATCCTGGTCCCCTCTCTTGTATGAGAGACTTGTAACTTTTGGGATTTTATTTTATTTTTATGGTTTCAGTTTTTGATTTTGTAAATTATGTGACAGAAGCAACCCACCCAGTGAGATTTTTATTTCAGATGTATCTGAACTTTGTATTTGGTTGTTACTTCTGTTTTTATTTCTATGCAGATGTTTTTTCATTGGCTCACAGAGTAGTTCCATCTTTTTCTTAGTGTCATTGAACATAATACTAAGAGCTGTTTTAAGGTCTTTGGATACAAATTCCAGCATCTGTGTCAATAACTGCTTTGTCTCCATAATAGGGTCACATTTTCCTGCTTACTGATATGTCTAGTGATTTTTAAGTTTGATATAATTTTGATTTGTGACATCATGATACAAATTTACTATCATTTTACACCTGACCTGTTTGCATCCTTATATTGAAAGTGGAATTTTTGTAGGCATCATATAATTGGGTCTTGCTTTTTAAATCTAATTTGACAGTTACAGTGTTTAGTCCATTTACATTTAATGAAAATTGATACAGTTGGGTTTAAATCTGTGGTATTGCCATTTGTTTTATTCTTTCTTTGTTCCTTTTTCTTCTTTTAGATTTATTCAGTAACATTTATAATTTCACTTCATCTTTTTTGGTTTATTATCTATAAATCTTTCTTTCCTAGTAGTTGCTTTTGGCTTTAGAGTATGTACTTTTAAATGCAATATTCTACCATCAAGTCCCATTGTTTCACTTTTTATACAGTATAGGAACCTTTAAATGTTGCACTTCCATTTTCCTCCTATTCTTTGTGCTACTATTGTTGTACCGTCTAATACTACGTATGTTATAGACTCCAGCACACATTGCTCTTATTTGTTTTCCTACTAAATAGTTCATTTTCTTTTGGATATTTTAAAATTAAGAAAAAATATTTTGTATTTATTCACATATTTACCATTTTCAGAGATCTTGTTTCCTTTGTACAGATGCTGATTTCCACGTCGTGTTTTCTTTCTGACTGAAGTTCAGTTCCTGTAGTTCAGGTCTGATTGCAGTGGATTTTTTCAGTTTTTATATATCTTAGAAAGTCTTTATTTTGCCTTTAGTTTGACAGATACTTTTACTGAGTATAGAATTCTCTGTTGACAGATTTTTCTTTCAGTGTTTTAAAGATGTTGCATTACTGTTCTTTCCCACATTGTTTCTGACAAGCCATTTGTTGTCACTCTAATATAAGTTTCTTTTTGCTTCTGAATGCTTTTAAGATTTTCTCTTTATTACTAATTTTAAACAGTTTCAGTACAGTGTGCCTTTATGTAGTTTTCTTTATGTTTATCAAGGTTGAGGTTTATTGAAATTCTTAGATCTGTTAGTTTTGGCTGTTTCTTCAAATATGTTTTTTTTTGTTTTTTGTACTCAGTGTCACCTTTTCTTCAGTTACTTTAATACATGGTTGAAGGTCATTGATGCTGTTTCTTTTTTTTCTCTGTGTTTACCTTTGATTAATTTCTGTTGTTATGTTTTCAAGTTTACTAATCTTTTCCTTCAGATTAAATTTTCTTCAGAATCTAATAAGCTTTTAATCTCATCCTGTATACTTTTCACCTCACAGTTGGGGTCCTTTTACTGTTTTCCTTGTTTCAATTTAACCTTTCTAATCTTCTACCTATTTGAACAACTGGGTGACAGTTTTAATAGCTATTAATATCCTTGTCTATTAATTATATCATTCATGTCATTTGTGTCTATTTCCATTGACTGATTTTTCTCCTCATTGTGAACTTTATTTTTTAGCTTCTTTACATGTCTCAGATTTTTTTGTTGTTAGATAATAGCCATTTTGAATTTTATTTTGTTGGAAAGCTGGATATTTTCATATTTCTATAAATATTCTTAAGTTCTAGGACACAATTAAGTTACTGGAAAACTGTTTGATCTTTTGGAGGCATACTTCTAAGCTTTGTTACGTGGCACCAAGGAAGCTTTTATCTAGGTATGGATTTTCCTTAGAACTACAGCAATACCCTTATGATTTGTGAGGTGTTTTTACTCTGTTGGTGGGAATGTGAACTATTTCTGGCCATATGTGAGCTCTGATAATTTTTCCCTTTTCCTTTTGAGCATTTCTATGCCCAGTCTTGGGTAATTTCTAGTATATGTGCTGCCGAAGCAAGCACATTGGGGAGAAATTGCTGGTTTGGTTCATGGGTCCTCCATCTTGTCTTGCATCTTGGACGCTCTCTCCAGGCAGTAAGATGGAACAATTTTAGTTTTCCCCTTGTTTTTTTTTCCTTTTCTCATAGACAATTTTCTTCTACTGCCTGATAAGCTATGTCTTGAAACCCATTGTTTTATACTTTTTGCAATTTTTAGTCCAAGTGAGAGGGTGAATGTTATTCCATATTAACTCAAATGGAAGTATATTTTGATGAAATTTCAAATGAATAAGAAGGTTTCAAAAATATTATAAGCTATTCTCATATACCCTTTACTCATTTCCATCAGTTATTTATGTATGTACTCATTTGTATGTGTGTGTTTAATTATGTATTTTTTCCTGGAGAAATTTTTTGAGAGCAAAATCAAGATACCATGTCATTTTATACTTAATATGTCTGTGCAAGCATTAAAGACAAGGCATTCTCTTACATAATCAGAGTAGAGTTATAAAAACCAGGAAATTTGATATTAATACAATACTGTCATCTTATCCTTTTTATCAGTTGTCTAATAATGTCCTGAATAGCAATTGACTGTTGCCTGCCCAGGATCAAATCCGGGGTGCTTCATTAAATTTAGTTGTCACATAGTTTTAATGTTTAATTTGGAACAGTTCTTCAGCCTTGCTTTGTGCTTCTTGACCTTGATATTTTTGAAGACTTTATGCTATCTGCTTTGTAGAATCTGCCTCAGTTTTTATTTTTCTGATGTTTCCTTATGATTAGATTCAGGATATGCATTTTTGGCAAGAATCCTACTGAAGTGATAGTGTGTTCTCCTCAGTGAATCTTATTAGGAGGCACAAAATGTCAGTTTGCTCCCAAATTGGCTGTGTTAGCTTTGATGACTTGGATAAAATGGTGTTTTCTAAGTTTCTCTACTTAAAAATACTTCCCCTTTGTAATTAATAAGTAACTGGTGAAATATTTTAAAAATATATGACTATACAGCTGTCATCAAACTTTTACCTACCAGTTTTAGCACCCAATGATTTTCTGTTTATTAGTTGAATTTTACTATAAGGGAAATCTTTCTTTGGTTTTTATTATATGTTAATGATGTTAGACTCATGGATTTTTAAAATTTTATTAGTGGATTATAATACATTATTAGTATTTTGATACTCAAATTTTCTCAGATTTTTTAAAAAACCCTTTAAAAGATATAAAAATATTTCTTGTCTTTTGTCTGTCTTATTTTATCTTCACCTCCCTGAAATGCTCTCCACCTCCCTGCTTCTATTGTAGTAAAAATTTACCCACAATTCAAGGTGTATAGCTTGTGCTCTGTCTTACTTATGAAGCATTTCTTTGATCATTCAGATTGTCCCAGATTTGACCAGTGGAGAATTCCTTTCTTTGTTCCTGTGTTCTTTTATATATCTTCATGTTTTTTTGAGTATTTCCTTGGTTTCATGCATAATGAGATGCTCCAGGCTTTGTTTGTGCCTTTTCTGCCTCAGTCCTGGAATCATTATTTTTCTAAGAGGTCTTTGGTCCACAGTAAAGATAATAATATTTTGAAACCAAGGTATGGGCAGAATGTATACTTATTGTTAGTGGTGTGCCAACACTTCCAAACACCCTCCCTTAAGTAAACATGGCTTGAAATCAGTCAGAGTCAGTCTCTCGCTCTCTCTCTCTCTCTCTCTCTCTCTCTCTCTGTGTGTGTGTGTGTGCGCGCGCGCGCACGCGCATGCACGCACGTGCACACGCTCTGTCTCATATTCTTGGCTCTGTCTCATTAACTCAGGAAGACCAATAGGTTCTGTCTGGGTTCTTCCTTTATATCCCACAGCCGGGAAACTCTCTCCAGGCAATTGATTCAAGCATTAATAGGGCTTCCCTCATTTGTTTCCATTAACTCAGGGATCTCTTTTACTCACCGATTCATAGCTAATGTCTTGAAAAGCATTGTTTCACATATTTCCCCAGGTTTTTAGTTGTTTCAGGTGGGAGGGTAAATCTGGTCCTTGTTATTCTATCTTGGTTGAAATTATGTCTTTAAACATTTTGAGTATAGAGGGAAATGTCAGAGTAAGGATATCCAAAAGTCCATCTCACCTCCAAAATAATGAAAAAACTTTCAAAAACTGGGTTAATCAACTTTTAGGAGCTCTGGAAACTAACAAAAGCTTGTAGCAACCAGAGAATATTTACTCAAGAAACTCCAGAGTAATCTCACTAAGTTCAGTGAGTTTTGTGGCATTTTAACTTACCCTGGACTCATCCCCAACTCTTTCTCTCAAGTGGGAGCCTTGAAAACAAGTTTGTATTTTGGTTCTGGTACAAGAGGAGAATGGACTTCATTAGCAAACATTTGTAATGGTTTGACTGTCTGATGCCTTCCTGGTAGACAAGCTTATAAACTTGCCTTTGCCTTGCCTAACAGAACTGTCCCTGTGCTGTACTAGCTATTCATATTTAGGAGGCAGTTGTCCAAAACATTTATAGGCAAAGGTATTAGTTGTTGCTGCCAGGAGCGATGGATAACAACAGTTAAGCAAAAGCAAACAACAGATCATAAAAACCTTGGGGAGGAAAGATTGGGGACTGGGATGTTCAGTGAATAAGGACTCTGAAAAGCTCTGACGTATGTTGGAAATATGCATGCCCGGACTGTGTGTACTCAGGAAAGACCTGAGAGGGTCGTAAGCTCTCAGCTGTCTGATCTGCTGGCTCTGTCCGTGCAGGAAGTGAATGTTTTTCTGGGGTATGACCTTTAATTTGGGCCAAGGATCTGCGAACTGGGGCTCATGGCCTTAATCTGACCTGCAGTCTCTTTTTGTATGGCCCACAAGCTACAAATGGTTTGTACATTTTTAAAGAATAAAAGGAGAAGAAGGGTGAGGAGGAAGAGAAGGAGGAGGCAGAGGCGAGGAGAAGAGGGGAGCAGTAAGAAAAGGAACAACGATGACATTATGTGGCCTTCAATCCCTGAAATATTTATTATCTGCTTCTTTGCAGAAAATATTTGTGACCTCTGCACTGGGGCTTGGTCTTCGCTCTTAACATGTGCACTTTTTGAAGGCATAGATAAACAAAGGGGTGCTCAGTGAGGTCTTTCCCCCAGGCTGGACTGGGCTAGGACGTCAGTCTCTCCCAATACCATGTGACCTTTGTTTTCTCCGTTGAACTTTCTTGCTCTACAGCAGCCACTCTGTGATGGGGATTTCACCTGTGTGAACTCAGTTCCGCCCTTGACTAGGAGCTGAGGGTGAACCTCCCTGCAGGGTGCCCTGGTATATGTGCAGTTTGTTCCTCTCATATAACCTGACCGACACATTCCTACTACCTCAGTGGCCATAAACTCTGATTGCAGCCTCCTCAGCAGCAAGGTCTCTGCTCTGCTTTGACTGTACCTCCTGGCACCATGTTCACCGCACAGCTCTGTGAACACAGGCTCGAGTCAAGCATTTCCCTTCTCCCACAGTTCTGCACTGCCTGCTGTCTGTGCCTGTAAACTGTTGCCTCATATGTTTTATCCAGGTTCCTAGTTCTTTAGGAAGGGGTGGCAAGTCCAATTCTAGTTCCTCTACCTGGGCCTACGATGAAAGCCCGTGTGTTCACTCTTAGTATTCATGTAGGAAGGAGAGATGGAGATTGGTCCTAAATGAGGGAAATAGGTGGGACTGACAGTACCTCTTCCCCCAACACACACGCACACCAAGAAAGTAGGAAGCTCTAAAATGCTGTAACCTCAGTGAAAGTGTACATTATTAAAACAATCTGTCTGCAATCACAGAGAGCTGACGAGGACATCTGTTTGTCTCGGCCTATCTTCTGGGTGGAAAAAGGTATTTCCTGATTTATTTTAAGCTAGACCTGTGAATTACAGGCCTAGTAGATTTATACTTGGCTCTTGTCCTGAGAGATGCCAAATTAAGAAATTAACATAAAATTCAGTCCCACACTGGTGATTTTCTGGATATGACTGGCAGAATCAAACATAAAGCTATTCTTGAGGAATAAATCCTCAACCTTAGCTGCACTGTATTTCCACAGATAAAAGTCTATTGAAGATTAAATCAAAATTCAAATTATGTAACATGGGGAGCCATTCTACCGTATGCACGAGTCAGCAGATACAGCAACCTCGGGAATTGGGTTGTTTAGAATTTCAGGTTATTGGACAATCAGAGAGGTATGTCTAAAATGATTAAATAAATGAAATAAAAAAAAAAAACCACAGACCAGCAAGATGCTATAAAAAGACTAAGCAGTTTCTAACAGGAATTAGTTAAAAGTTACAAATAAAAATAGTTATATAAGATAAAACTTAGTAGTTTGGTTAAATAGGTACATCCTGCTTAGTTGGAGATATAATTATTGAAATGCAAAAAAGCTTCTCAGTGGGTAAAAAATGTGAAAAATGTGAAAAAGAGGTCAAGAGAGTTAAAAGGAGAATATTCTGTTAAAATTATAGATCCAGCATTTCTAAAAGTCAATAAAATTACAGTAAGTGCATTTAAAAATGATAAATCTAGAAGAACAAACAGATTTGGGGAGGAGATGATTGGTGAAGAGAAATAGCAAAAAAAAAAAAAAAATTGGAAGACTAGAAGAAGATGAGTAAGTATTAACTAATTTAGCACACTGAAGAAAGGCAATGCATAACTAATACAATGGAGTGAGTCCAGAAGAAGGAAGGTTGCTGGCACCACAGGACCTCAGAGAGCCTTTGGAATTGGCAGCACCCGGTACACCTGAAGCCTGAGTGTGATGCCCAAACCCGGAAAACGTTGCAGCATAGCCCGTCAGGACTCTGGAGCACACCGTGCAGCTGGGGGTGGGGGTGAGTGCTGTACAGAGCAGGAGGTGATTAAGGAAAAGTTTACACGGTCAGTGAGGTTCCCCCCTCCACTGCCAGAGCACTAGCAGTTCGGCTCGTGCACCGTGGGGAGATGCCATCCACCGTGCCTAGTGCATGTGGCTCTGGCTCTCAACTGTTTGGTAAACGGAGGGTCCTGGGGGGTACTTCCTGTACCTCATCTCCCAATACCCTCAGCTGGTTCAGCCTCCCCTGAAGTGGGGGTTGTTGAGCTTCAGCACATCTTCCACTATGGCAGGTGTCAGCAGCTCCAGCATCAGTTCCAGTGCAGTCACCCTCAGAGGCTGTCCGTACAGATCAGAGACCCTGTCCTGCCTGCTGGTGGCTTGTAGGGCATTCCTGGGGCTGAGGCAGTGGGCGTCCTACTGGAGTTTGACTCAGCTTATGTGAGGGAAGAAGTAGAGCCTGGTGAGCAGAAGAGAAGGAAAATCAGTTTTGTGGATAAAATGACTATGAATCATCTTATACAAAAAAATTTTTTTAGGACGTGTTTTGGTTCTTCCATTCTTTGTTCTTTCTAGATGTGGAATTTCTGGGTTCTAAGATGGATATGTGTTCACTTTTATAATAAGCTGTAGGTCATTTCCCTATGTGGTTGTGGCAGTCATTGTGCCCACCACTGTGTCCGTTTCTGGTTGCCAACATTGGGTGTGGTCTGTCTTTTAAACTTCTAACAATTCTAGTAGTTGGACACTTTTCTTTCATGGTGATTTAAATTGCATTTCCTTTAGAACTAATGCTATTGAGCACGTTTTCGTGTTTCATGTGTTTTTTTTTTTCTTGATGAGTATGTTCAGGGTCTTACCAGTTTTGCTGGTCTTTACTGCCACTAACTTTTGGCCTTGTCATTTTTTTCTCTTGTGTATGTTTTATTTTCTGTTCTTATTTTTATGATTTTCTTCTATCTTAATCTTATGACCAAATTTCCTTAACCAAAATGTGATAAATATAGAAATAGATATACTCAAATTTATTTTATAAGAATTACATGAGAAAATCTTTCTAGCACATAATACTAAATAAGTGGTACTCACTTTAATTATTGTGGAGACCTCTGTGGTATGTTCTGTGAAGTTTTTCTAAGTTGTTAGTTAAGAATGATTGATAGGAAGTATTTCCTTTCTGTATTTATATAGGAGACATTTTAACAAGGTGGAGAGCAACAACTTAATATTTTAAGACCCTTAACGGGTAGAATCACTAACATTTATAAGGTTGTATTCCCTTCTAGTGGAAACAAAACAAGGACTGCCTCCTGCTGAGTGCAGCAATCTCCTAACCTGTTGTTTCAATTGCTCGATATCTGATGGGGTCATTTTCATAGAACTGTGTTGAGCCCAGTTGTGTGTATGTACTTTGCATGAGATCCGGTGGGGTTCCACAAGAGGTAGGGATTTATGGAGCCCAATATCTATGGCAGCCTTGAGTAAGAGAAACAAGTCTTGGGAGGTGGAGTGGAATTACTTCTTGAGATCCAACCTTGTGACAGGCCCATGCTAGGCACTTTGCGTACTTTATCGCTGCTGCTCCTAATAGTATGTGGCAGAGATTATTATTTCCCATTTAGAGAAGAGTATATTCAAGACTATAGTGAGAATTAAGATGGAATTCAAATTCAAGACCGTAAGACAACCGAATCCACTTCCTAACACTGCACAAAGTTGATAAACAGCCCTCCCGAGTGGAGAGCCATGCACTGCTTCAAGCATCATGTGGTTTCAGCCAGAGTGCTGCTTAAGCAAACTTGCTAATACTCACCTGCAGCCCGAGGCTTCAAAATCTGCCATTATGAAAAGTGAGAAAAGCAGCCTGACATAAACATAGAGGGGACAGAGGATGGGTATATACAGTAAAACCACTGTAGGCTTTCCAGTTTATGTTTTGTTGGAAGTTAATGAGGGCTGAGTGAATGTTAAAAGTCCCCAGGAAAATAAAAGTTGACCTTGCTTTATGTACAACATAAAGCTAATATTTGTATATCACAAATCTTTTGAGATAATTTTGAAGCTTTGCTCCTGTTCGGGAAGCACACAAACTGAAATTCAAGGTCTTGAATACAAGACCTAATAAAAACAACGTTTAAGCATCCTAACATTCACTTCGAAGAAGCATTTGTCTGTGTCTGTCTGCAGTCTAGAGTGCATTTAATTCTCAGAGCAAACTCGGGAGAGTGAATCTTGGCGAAATGGCCAATCAGCCCACCTACTCTTCGCTCAAAGCATAGCTACAGGAACCCGGGCCTGCACCCGCTAGTGCAGGTGGCAGGGGGACACTCGCAGCCTGGCTGTGGCATGCCCTCTCACTCCATTTTCCTCAGTGGCACGAGGGCAGGCAAATGGCAGAGGACAGCCCATCTGCCACTTCTCCCCAGGCAGAGTCTCCCCTTATTTTTAATCACATGCTGTCTTTCCCACTGCGCACTGACTCCTTAGTGGTTTTAACTTTTCATTTTTTTTCACCTTCTCTCCCTATCCTTCCCCCCGCTTTTTTTTCTAGGCTACCTTTGGTTGTTTGATGAGAGTTCTCAATAAATGAAATGAAATATTTCTTCACTTTGTTGGCTATAATCTTACTCTAGAACCAATTACTAAAGATCTCAGAAAATTCTGCAAGAAGCTGCTTAATTAGATGCTCTTTTTCAGAGATAGAATGAACCATAATTATCATTTATTCATTTAAAAATTTTTATTTTACATCAGCCAGTGTTCTGGGCCCTGGAATAGAGTAGTAAAAATAAAGAGAAAGAAAAATTACATACAGTTGACCCTTGAACAACTCAAAGGTTAGGGGTGCTGACCTCCCCTGGAATGGAAAATCCATGTGCAACTTTTGACTCCTCCCCAAACTCAACTACTAAAAGCTTACCATTGACTGGAAGCCTGTTAACACATATTGTGTATGTTATATGCACTACATACTGTATTCTTACAATGAAGTAAGCTAGAGAAAAGAAAATGTTATGAAAATCTAGAAAATACGTTCCTATTACTGTGCTTACTTATTGAAAACAGCCTGCTTGTAAGTAGACCCACTCATTTCTAACTCATGTTGTTCAAGGGCAACTGGTGTACATACTTATGGAGCTTCAATTCTTGGCAGGGGACAGAGAGACATATGAGGGGGACCCCCAAATCACCCGAATGTATTTATAAAAAATTGTGTATTTATTCTTACATGTTTAGGCTTCAGTCACCTTCCAAGTACTCTCCATCTGATGCAATGTACTTATCAAGATGCTTTCCCCACGGCCCAAAAGAGTTTTTGGACTCATTGATTTTGGTGCCTTTTAATGCTTCTGCCATTTTTTATTTCACTTCTTCTACACTGGCAAAATGTTTCCCTTTGAGGACTTTTTTCATACCAGAAAACAAAAAAAAAAGTGGTTTGGGTTGAAATCAGGTGAATAGGGAGAGTGGGGCATGGGAATCATGCCTTTTTCTGGTCAAAAACTTCTGATCACTCAGTGCGGACTGGGCAGGGGTGTTGTCAGGCTGCATTGTTCACTGTTCATGTAAGTCACCCATCATGAATGGGCAAATGCACTGAAAGAGTCTCCAAAAGAAATTCTCTGAACGCAGCCTCTCATCACAACGCCAGCACGGGGCCCGCCCTCTAGAAGAGCATTCCGGTTTTGGGGGTCTCCCCTCATACACTGCTGTAAACGTAAATTACTATATTGAAGGCGGTAAGTGCGGTGGAGAGATGAGGACAAGGAAGGTGGTGAGAAAAGAGTTTCAGGGTTGGCCTTGCTGAGGTGGTTCCATTTGAGTAAAGCTTGATGGACGAGGAGGTGAAGGAGTAAGTTGTGTTTCTCTCTGGGTAGATTTTCAGAGGGAACGGCCAGCGAAACTCCCTGGGGTGAGAGTCGACTTAAAGTAGCTGATGCACAGCAAGGAGATTCATACGTTTGAATGGCGAGAACGGGGCTGAATTTCCTAGTAAAAGTTGCTATTGAACTTTTATGTAGTTTCCCAGGTGGTCAATAATCATTTGTTGATACTAAGAACTGATTAATTGATTTCAAGGAGATTCCTAGATGAACTCTTACAAGATGAGAAAGTACACAGGCTGCTTGAAAGAAAAGGGGCATGTAGCCCGTTGTTGTAATACAGATGCTCAGGCAGGTGAACATAGGCTGAGCCCCAGCGTTTTAGCAAATGTTTGCCCATCAATGCAGAGCAGGCTGCGCAGAACACTGCTTACCTCCAGTGCGGGAAAAGCAGGCAAACCGTTAGACTCATCAAGGTCAAGAACACATTTCCTACTTTCTTTGTTTTCTTCCTTCTCACACTTTACTCTCAGCAGATACCTCCCGTCTTATTGAGAAGGTCATGGCCATCTGTCTGACCTTAGCTTCCTCACCTGCACGTCCACCGATACCCATTCCCACGGGCCTTGCTTTCTTCTCACACGCGCTCTCTCTCTCTCTCTCTCTCTCTGTGACTCCCACCCATTGCTCCCAGACGTCTCCTGCTCGCCACAGAGGCTGCACACTTTCCCATTTGATGACATCCCTGCTTCTGCCTTCACGTGACAGCAGGAGTCGGGCTGGTTTGTGATGCTCACTGTTGGATACTCAGAATGCAGCACTTCCCGGTACCACATAAGCATTCCGTAAACATTTGTGAGTGGGGAGACACAGGTAGTGAGAGATGTGCGTGCAGCCGTGTGCGGGGGCGCCCCTCCCTTTCTCCGCCTCGCCACGCTTGCTGTCCTCTTTTCCTAAAGAGCAGAGCTTCCTAGTGCCCTGCACCCCCAAGGTACGTACGTGTGTCAGAGTTACCTGTCTCTTCTGGTCCCCTATCAAAAGCCCATTCCCTCAGGGGAGGGCATGTCCCCCGGGAACAAGGAAGAAAGTAATTGGTTGAAGTAATTTCTTTGATGTCTCCATAACTACATTAGAGCCCTCGTGGAGGTGTCTGAGTTTTCAAAAGAGGAAGCTTGTTTGTCTACACGATATTGTGATCTCGGGAATGTCATGAAACACTACCACTAAACTTTAAAAAGACTCAGGTTGTTTGGAAAAATGGTTGCCTGCTTCCCTTTATGAGAGATAGTCCCTTAGAATTGCTTTTTGGTGAACCTGTCCTTTGTCCCTCCAAAATCGTCTAAGTGTGCCATCTCTGGGTCTCATCATGGTTATTTAAAAAATATCCATTTTTGAGGTGTCTCTCTCATAGTTGAGGTGTTTTGGAGTGACAGTGGCCATCAGGTCTGTGGGTGCAGCTGACTGACCTCCCCAATTGTCCCATGTCAGCACCGTAAGGGCCACGCCAGGCTCTGTGACTGGGGTCCTGGCCAGTGGTTAGCTCTACTTCACTCAGCGTGCTCGTCAGCTAGAAACTCTTATTTTAAGGGCCACTCAGGGGACAAAGGATATGGCTACAAAAGTGTAGCTTGGCAAATCAGCAATGCTGTTGTTTGGTAGAGAACCACTCGCAGTGGTTTGCCATCAGGGCCAGATAGAGCTGTCCGGAGGGGCTGACGTGTGAAGTAACTGCAATGGCGGTCTCACTGGTGGAAACAATCGCAAATAAGTGGGTGGGCAGGAAATGTAGACATTTCGAAATCACTTTAACTTCCCTGGTTTCTTCCCAGATTGATTGCTTTCATTAGGAAAAGTGACTTCCATCTACATACCATTTTAGCCTCAGGAGGTCGGGGGCTGATTTAGTGGTCTTAATTTAGTAGCATCTTGAATTTTTAGGAATTTATTGTTTAATATTTGAGTGCCCGTTTGTGACATTTGGATTAATTGACTTGATATTGTTACACGTCTTTTGTTGAATTATGACTCAAGTTGCATTTGAAACACAGTTTTCAATTACTGGTGCCGCCATCTTGGACATCAAGACGAGAGGTAACAGATTTGAAGACTGTTTTCAGTACAATTCCTGTTTAAGACCTAAAGTAGCTTTTCTTTTTCCCATTTTCTCTGTCTTCATCTCCTCGGCCTACGTACCACGACCCTAGATCGAAGATTTCCTGACCACTTTTCTGACCTTGTCTTTCTTTACAGTCTGGCCAGCGTTCTCCATCGAGGCACCACTGCTCCATCCTTAACCCCAGAAGGGAGATTTGGAAGCGAGGGGGAATTTTAATAGTCACTGTTACTTGAGGGCAATACCAGCCCTTCACGGGTGGGGTTTAGGGATGCCGCGAGCCCTGTGATGTGTGACAATCCTATAAATGAAGAATTACTGCTCTGCTCCCCATGCCAGAGGGGCACTCACTGATAAATGCCATTCGTCTGATTGCCCTCTCCCTCTGCCCTATTCTCGGTCCTCCCGCCTCATCTGCTGTGTTAGTGTTTACCTCTTCTTTACACACCTATACCTGTCCCACCTGAGGTACCCACTCGTGTACAGTCTGCCTGTCTGAAACTATCTTTAAAGGCTCCACCTGATTTCCACATCACCTTTCCCAGTCACGCCACCCCGAGCAACCTCCTCATACCATGCATGAACCCCCTTCCCATCTATTTTATGCAACCCTCTCAGGGGAATGGAGCATGTGCTTTTTTGTTGGTTTTTAAATTTTTTAGGTGTGCCTATCCTGACTCCCATCTGGAGAGCAGCCCTGGGCTCTGGCAGTTTGCATCTTTGATTTCTTCTGTTTCTCTAGCTCTCTGCTCCAGCCAAATCAGTTTATTTGCTTTCTCTCAGACACGTGTTCACCACAGCCCGCTTCCTCACCCTGCTGGACACAGAAAGAGAGACCTCCGTTGCAGTTAGGTGTGGTGTCAGGGCTGAATTCTAGCCAAAGGCATGCGTGCAAAAATGAGGAATGTCACTTGCAGGCCGGGCCTGTGACATTTCCATGTGCCGTCAGTCCCCTGTTTACTCTTTCTCTTTCCCACCCACCAGCCAAAGGGAGAGGAGTCCACAGACCTAGAGGGGCACAGAGCCACACACTGAAAAGGCCTGGGCCTTTAAATGGCCTGCTCACTGCAAACCTCTGAACTAGACTCTAGGTGAACAAGAAATTAATTTTGTTCAGCCATTGAGATTGTTACGTTTTCATTATAGTAGCATTACTAGCACACGTCCATCTGCTTTCTCATCTCCATTAACTTATTTACATTGTTCCCATGGCCCAGAATGAATTTCTTCTCTGTTTAAATTGTATACTTCATCTGATCCCTAGATCACTTCCTATCCCCTCTGGAAGCTTTCTGTGATGTCGCCAACCCAGATGACTTCCTCTCATCAAGTTCTTGAAAATCACACTTACTACTTTCCCACTCCATTAGCAAATATACTGCACATATTTTTATTTAGCTTTAATTTGTGTGTTCTACCTTCTCTGGTGAATTTTAATATCCTTCAAGGAGTGCCTTTGTCATGTGCTTCTCACGGTTAGAGATGTTGTGTAGGTAGTCAGGAAATGATTGTAAAATAAATGCACTTATTTTCCTCGGGCCCTTTTTTATATCTCATTTTTTCTTATCAACATGGCTTACATTATAGTATTTGCTCCTCATATGGATGCTTTTGACTCCTTTCTTGTTTCTGTGTCTTTTTTAGTTAGAAATGCTGTTGTAAGAAAGGTATATCTTCCCCAAATCCCTTCTCTTTCACCCTATTTATTTCAGTGCTGCTTGTTTGTCTGTGTTTAATACAGGCTACTTGAGTAAATAAATCTAATTCTTTCCTCTGAATTCAGGAAAGAATAGAGGTAAAGCATTCTAAACCTCCTGTTTCTAGAGATACCAAAACATTGTATCAAATCACTTTATTTGCTTTGTTATCATGGGAGTAATCACAGGGCTGGCTGACTGTTGTAAATGAGGTCAATCATTAGTATATTGACTTTTGTCTAACAAAAGAAAAGATTCTTTAGTCTGCTACTGTAGCTTGATCTTCACTTTTGCTGGTTTCATCTTTGAGTTAACATATCCTCACGCATATAATATTTTCCAAATTGTTGGGGTAATCTGGTGAGACTTTGCTTACAGGGATTTGTTTGAAGCAAAGCTTACTGAGGCAAAGGCCTTGCCAAGGAATCGAAGTTATTAGAAAGCAGACTCATAAAAGCAGACAACGGATTGGTGGTCACCAGAGGGGTAGGGGGTGGGGAGAAGGCAAAGTGAATGAAGGGGCTCAGTTGCGTGGTGATGGCTAGGAAGTAGACCTTTGGTGGTGAGCATGCTGCAGAGTATACAGATGCCTCATTACAATGTTGCACACTTGAAACATCATCTTACAAACCACTGTAACCTCAATTGAAAAATATTTCAACTCCCTCCTGACCCCCCAAATGTTTTAGAAAGAAATTAAAGTTATCGATTCTGATCTTTTCCCCCACTGAACCTTGAGACCCCATCCATCAGTCATAGTGACTGTAAAGAGGAGAGATGTGGGCCAAGTGCCGGAAGGTCTGACCTCCTATTCCAATAGCTTGATCCTCAGCAGCCCACTCTGTCCATGGGAAAATGGGCAAATACATGTGCCACTTCCTATATTAATAACCATATAGGGATTTCTGACTAATGGATAGATGATAGGTGAAAATTCCCATAATATATTGGTATTATAATCTTTCCGAATCAATAGGACACAGACGGCTTCAGTCTCAGTTACTGAGATGTATCAGCTGTGGCCCTAGTACCAGGTCTGTGTCCTTTGCTGAGATGGCTGAGTTTCTGTTCACCGCTGCAGGGAGTCCCGCTAGGCCTGCAGGGAGGCCAGTGGCCGGGAAATTCCTAAGTAGCAAAGTGAGGAGCTCCTTCAGCGAGGGAGGGAACTGGGAGTTAAGTGGGCTCCAGTGATTGGTCCTGTCAGGGGGAGTTGTGGAGAAAGGAGACGTTGATGGCAGAGGACAGGAGCAGCAAGCGGGTAGGAAACAGCCAGTGGGTCAGGGCAAGGTGATACAAATTTATTAACTAATTAGAGTTTTAATTTAACTCCTGTCAGTACTTTTTAATAAACTGTCTCATCCACTAATTATTGAATATGTATGTCTGCTCAACTTAAGTACTTGTTTATTACGGGCAAGGGCCAGACTCATTTTATGTTGACTTTGTGTCTGTCACAATGCCGGCGCCGGGGAAATGTCTGGTGTGCACTTGCTGGAGGATTGATGTCTGGCCTTAGTTTCTCTTTGGTCCGTTCTAGCTTGTTTCAGATTCTGGGACATCCTTGCATAGCTGCATTTAGGTATTCATTGCCTTATTCACTCAATAATCATATATTACATGACCAATACTATTCTAAGAGCCAGAGATACAGACAAAGTTTATAACCTCACAGAGCTCACATTCTGGCTAGAGGAGAATGTGTGTGTGTGTGTGTGTGTGTGTGTGTGTGTGTGTGTATGTGTGTGTGTGTGTGTATGTGTGGTGTGTGTAATTTAAACAGAGTATTGAGTAATATGAGGGAGGAAGCCATGCAAATTCCTAGAGGGAGAGCGTACCAAGCAAAATAATTGTCCCTTCCCAGAGGCAGGCATGTGCCTGCTATACTGGAGGAGCACCCAGGAGGCCAGTGTGACCAAAGTGGTAGCAAGCAGGACAGGTACAGGAAAGGAGCTTGACAGGTTGCGGGGCAGGGGGGCAGATAACTCAGCACTTTCAGGCAATGGAAAGGGGTAGGATTTATTGCTGGTGAAATGGGAAGACACGGAATGGCTCTGTGCAGGAGGAGAGCTGAGCTGATTGCCTTCTTAAACAGGTAGTTTTGCTGTGGTGTGCAATATAGATGTAGGGGGACAAGGGTACAAAGAGCCTTTTGCTTGGACCCAGAGAGAACTGATGATGACTTGGAAGAGGGGCTCGAGTGAGAGGTGGCCTCCTCCCCAAATCACCCCAATCGCTGTCAGAGTAGAAAGATGATAATTCTATTTTTAGTCTGAGGGCTGAGCCTACAACCTCATATTGAGATAAGAGTGCCTCTGATCTTACTTTTGAAATTGGGATCTTGTTATTCCAGGGCTTCAGGTCCTGATCAGAGCTGGATCACAAACTTGGGGGGACAGAGGAAGTCAGAGGAAGAGAATTGGAGAGGTGGAGAAAGAAGAGTAATAGGGTATGGTTTCTGGTGTCTCAGGTCCCTAACGACACTTGTCACACGCGAGGGCATTGCCCTCACCTCTCGTTCCCTTCTCTCCCCATTGGTTTCCGTGCCCACCAGCCCATCAGAAGCCTGCTTTGCCCGGGTCGTGAGTGACCGCTAGGATGGACCTCTAATGCCCATGTTTCAGCTGGCGCCCTTGTTGACTCTTTGCAGCCCTGGGCCCCATGTCCTCTCTTGCTTATAGGACATCCCGCTCTGCTGTTCTGCCTTCTGCTCCTCTGACAGTCCCTCTCGCCACCCTGTACAAGCTCTTCTGTTAGGGTTTTATGTCCTGCCCCTTCTCTCCTCACCCTCTGTCCCAGCTGTCATCCGGTTCTGGGGCTACAGCCGTCGTGTAGACACAGACACCTCTGCGCCCGCCATCTCTATTTTTTGTCCTAACCTCGGACTTGAGCCTCAGACTGCCATTCCAGCGGCCAGCTGGGCACTGCTCTCCAGCTGTCCCAGCCGCCTGAAAAGGAGTTCACGGCTTCACCCTTCCCTAGGCTCGGTCTGCTCTTGTTCTTTCTTCTGCTTCTCAGTCTGAGCAGCTGTCCTGCATGCTGCCCTCTGTCCATCCAGCCCCTTCCGTTGTTAATCATTCCCTGAACCTGGATGATGTCACCTGCTAAAGATATTTCAGTCCTTCCTGACCTGCCATCCCTGCCAGCACTGCTCCAGCTGAGATTCATCGTCTCTCTCCTGGTCCCCTACCTGGTCCCATGCCTCCCACCCATTGTGTCTGCCCCTTCCGGGATCTACCTGTTCTGTGATCTGATCAGGTCGCTGTTTGCCATCAGGTCCTTGCCCACCCTCCAGCGTGATGCCCTGCACGCTGTCCCCTTCTTCTACGGTCTTGCACACGCTGGCTCACGCTCCTCTGGAGGTACTTCTCAGCGCTTCCCAGTCGCTGGTGCTCACGCTGCTTCCTCTGCATGAGAAACCTCCTCCTTTTTTCTGTCTGGATAATTCCCAGTGAGTCTTTGGTGTCCCCAGGATAGGTTTGATGCCGTTTCCCCGTGTCCCTGGTGTCCTCATCGCATCCTGTGCTCATCATCATGGCATCATCGGTCATAATCATTATGTGTCTGTTTCTGCTTTCTGAGCCTTCATTTCCTTGTCTGTAAAATCGGGATAACAATAGCAGCTATCTCAGAAGACCATTTGGAGGATTAAATAAGGCAATCCATGCAGTGAACATAGGACAGTGACTGGTGCCTAGAAAAGATGTTCATTCATAGCTATAATGATAATGTCAACACTAATGTTATGATGTAGTAAAACAACGTAATTGATAATTATTGTGGTAAAATTATTTATAATAATTAGCACATTATTGATGAAAAGGACCCCCCCTAAGCAGGGCCTTTCTAACTAGCTGACCATTGGGCAGCTTTAGAGTGATCCCGCAGAGCTGACACACCGGAAATAATGAGTTTTTCTACTTTCCAAAGTTAGCTGTGTCTAGTTTTAGTCATGGGAAAACATGGATTATGGCTTAAAATGAAATGCATCCAGCCCCTGGCTGCAGCCTTATACCCTTGGCCCAGTAGTGAGAAAGGCCTTAATTTTTAAATCATGCTGCCCAGTCCCTGAGAAAAACATCACAAGTTACCCAGATTTCAAACCAGACTGAAATTGCTGACTCCGAAGGGCTCAGCGCCCCTAAGAATAAAGGCAAAGTCATGTAGCAGAAAATATGGGGGGCCAGGACACAATGGAGACCGAGAACAGACACTTCCTGAGCAGTTGTAAGTGCTTCACATATACCTGCTCATTTAATACTCACAGTTCCATGAATGAAATATTACCCCATTCACTGATGGGGCACAGACCGCCCGTGGGTTGCCCAGCGTCATGGAGCTAACTGTGAACCTGAGCAAGCCACCTTGTTGAGTCGCCAGTGACTCTTCACTTGCTAAGTTTGATCAAATCCTTCTGGTCTCGGTTTAAGGCGTTTCCTCAGGAAATTTACACACCTGGGTATGCACTGTTAGAACTACATCCGGGGCCTTTAGCTCTCACCACCCAGTAATGAAGTGTCACTCACTGTTCCCCTGCTCAGTTTGTAAACCCCACACGGGCAGGTCCGGGCTGTATCTTTCTAGCAGTTCACACCTTTAGGACCAGGAACTGGTACAGTGCCTAGCTTGTAGTAGGCACTCAGTAAGTGCTGGACTAATTAGCCTTCTTGTCTTTATAAAGACATGTCGGGAGCATGTAACCTGTAATGTTCTGGTCAATTTTGTGTTTCTGGTGACAAGGTTTAGACCTCACAAGGGCAGAGACCTGAGTAGACTTTGTGTCCCCAGGCAACTGATGCTATAAGAGGGTAAGAGGGGCATGTCTGCAGGTGGATGCCGTGTGTGTCTGTTCTTGTCAGAAATTCCACCCAGTTCTGTGTACGTCTAAGCAGGCGTGGCAGGGACTCCTCTGCCTCTCAGTCCCTCCCTCCTGGAGCGCCTGGAGGCAGCCTGCGATCTTCCCCCTTGAGCACTGCTGCTGCTCCCAGCCCCCTAGGAATGCCTTCTTTCCCTGGGTAGACCGTTCACTCTCTGGTCCTAAGGCTGCCTGGGTGCTACCCCTAGCTCTTGTAACCTCACGTTCTCATCTTTAAAATGGGGGTAATGGTATCTCTTAGGTGGAAACATGAAATTGCCGTTTGGGTGGGTCAGACTGGTCAGGTATTGACAGTTTCCTATAGCTCAACTTAATACATCATAAGATGGTTCTTGGTGCGCTGAATAATGCATCAGGGCACTTATCATGAGGCCTGTCACAGAAGTGCTCAATACATGCAAGCTGTGATGATCCTAACGATTTTTATCTGAGACAGTGACTGAGGTCTAATTGGACTTCTGCCCTCAGTTTAATTTGTCCAAGTGGCACCCACCAAAGGCTTAGCTTTATCTGACCACTGTTAAAGGGTGAAGAGCAAGCAGGCAGCCCTGACACCCACTCTCCCCAGTATGTCACCTTGAATTTGCTATTGGAGAAGAATGACAGGGGTCTCATGTCCCAAGTGGACGTGTTAAATCTCCAGAGCCCTCTGTACTGAAAGAAATCTATTCCCTGAGCCTCTCCATATACTGAGCGGTCACTTCAGAGGCATTTCCTCACACTGACCTCTTTGTATTGTGGTGATTCTGGTTGGGTAACAATATTTCAGCATCAGATAATTCGTTTTCATTTTTAAGCAAACGTACATTGAGTGTTGGCTAGGTTTTAGGCAGTGACATCATGCTTTCACAAAAATTTATCCTGAGAGTAATATTGTCATTCATTCCACAGTTATTTATTGAGCTTATACTAGATGCCAAGGATTAGTTAGACAATGGATAAAATGATGACGAACTCAAATACTATCCTGAGGAGCTTATAGTCTATTAGAAGAGATAGACATTAAATATATAATCTTATATAAGTAAATATAAAATTTCAATTGTTAGCAGTATTACGAATGAGAATTCATGGTATTATGGTATCAACAAATAGGAAACTTTGACCTAGTCTGGGGAAGTAGGGCAGACCTGCCAATCAGCTGACACCATGCCTTAAGAGAATTAGAAAAAGATGTCTTAGGAAATGCAATTCTGTGCCAGAATATAGGGACTGGCGGTGGAGTGTGCCTGGGTGCCACCTGTCACCTGCCCCTCAGCCAGATGCTCTCTTGTAGGGTACAACCTGCCAAAGGAACACAGCAGCTACGGGCCCGTGGAGGCTTCCTTGAGGAAGTGACGTTGGAGCTCTTGTTATCTGAGAGGGAGAATTCACCCTGTGAATACGTGAGGGCGTGTTTGGATTCAGTAGAGCTGAGAATTGGAAAACTGCCCCTGGCAAAGCGAACTGTGTGTGCAAAGGCTCTGTGGCAGGAAGCAGCAGGACCCACTTGCAAAACAGAAAATGTCCAAAGGAACTGGTGGTCAGAGAGTAATGGAGAGCAAAGTGGGGAGTAAGGCCAGAGAAATAAGCAGAGAGCAGAACTTGGGAACCTTGGAAGGGATTTTCGCCCCACCATGAAAACAATGGAGGGCCACTTACCTGTTTTAAGTAGATGGCAGTAAGAGAATTCAATTTTGTTTTTCCAAGATCACTTGGATGTTAGGAGGAAGCAGATTGGTGAGAGGTGTTGATACTGACTACAGGGAGAGGACGTTTGTCACTGGGTGGCATCCGAGGATGTGGAGAAGATGGTACCTACTCACTAAATGTTAGGAGGTGAAGCTGATAGAAGCTGCTGATGGACTGAACACGGGGCATGAGGAGAGGAAGCAGCGAAGGGTAATGCCAAGGTTTGGGGCGTGAGGAACAGGATGGCTGGTGAAGCCGTTCTCTGAGATAGAGAACCCTGGAAGAGGGCCATGTTGGGCAGAGGAAAGGCTGAGCTGGAGTGGCACTTGTGGCATCCAGGTGGTGTTATCAGCTAAGCAGTAGGAAACCTGTCTCAGCCAATCAGAGGAGAGATCTGTGTCACAGAGAGATTTGTGAGGTGCCTGTGCAAGGAACGCAATTAAAGTCATAGGAGTGAGATCACCAAGGAAAAAATATAAAGAAGACAAGAAGCTTAGAAATGAGCCTCTAGGAATTTCAAGTTTGTTGGCCAGATGGAGGAAGATAAACCTTCGAAGTTGTTTTTGTTCATTTTCCAGAAACTTGGCCTCAGTGGAGTTGAGTCATTTGCCCAGCACAGATGGCTAGCAAATGGTAACAGTGGGATTTGAACCTGGGTCTTTTAGATTCCCTAGCTCCCACTCCCCCACTCTGCCACATTTTTTTCTGTTTTTAAACAATTAGGTTTGGAAAACTTTGAAGAATATTGCCCTTATTTTATTTAGCATCAGATAACTGTTTTCTTCAACACAATTATTATTTTTTTTTAAAGGCAGCCTAAAAGATGCGCACGGCTGAGGGTGAAGAGAAGGGCAGAATGGCTGCTATAAAGAGGAATAAAAAACGGGAAGCTCTCCCAGCCCCCAGGAGCCTGGAGTTCACCACCTTGACACAATTAGGTGTTCACTTAACACTCAGTAATTAAATGGCTTTACAACAACTTCTTTAGAGGAAAAAAGTTAGTGGGAGGTGCAGCAGACCCCCCAGGCTCTTTTACAGAAGCTGCCTTGATGGCAGGCTCTGTGGCTGACTCCTGCTGACTTACTAACTGCATTGTCACACCTCCAGGAACGTGCTTTCTCTCCTGTGTCCCTGTCTCAGGGCAGAGAGCTGAGAAATAGTCCCAGCAGGTCCTGGGAAGGGGTGCAGAGCTGCTGCTGGGTATGTTGTGTGTGGCCTCTTTCCTTCCGCTTCTAGCAGGTGCCCTGGCATGGATGGCATCGGAGTCAGTCCAGGGGTTTGGTGAGATAACCTGTAACTTTGCAGGTATACCCGGTCCTGAGGTGACCGGGTAGTGTTGGCTGTGTCTTAGAGATGTCTTCATACTTCTCCTGCTTCTTTACAATTAAACCCAGGAGAGGTTCTCACTTGAAAACAACACTAAAAGGAAAACCCAGAAGAGGGGTTTCAGTGACATGGCTCCATAGGATTGCAGGCTCAAAGGACTGGACATTTCACTTTAATTTCTTTAGGGCAGGAAAGTAACTCAATAATCTAAATGCCAGGCAGTCTCAAATGAGTTACTCTCACTCACCCACCCACTGGCACAAAACAAACAAGGTTTTAAAGTGTCTCACCTAGAAACTGAAAATTTGAGAAGAGCCCAGGTTAGGCAGAATGTGGGGCTGCACAGAAATTGGTTGCCACTTCATGTTGCTTCCATTGCAGTGGTTCTCAGAGGAACTCTTCTTCCTCCAGGAGCTCCTGGGGGGCCTGAAACTGCCCCTGCCTGCACTGGCTGACTTTCATTGGGTAATGGTGACTCTCTTTGGCTGACCACAAAAGCATTAAATTGTGGTGCACAGAGGCAAGAAGATACTTCAAACATGGACGTGACTAGGCACATTGTGTTGTTTGTCGAGTCTTGTGACATCTCTCAGTTTCACTAATATGATAGTGTGGGTGGGATGGAGAAATGAAGGGAGGGCTGTGCATGGAATTCAGGGATTTCACTTGTCAGTCTTCCAGCATTTGCCAGCTGTGTGACCTTGGCCAAGTCATTTAATTTAGTTATCCAAATATATATTGATTGTGATAGGGGAGTGTGGCCACAGCCAAATAATATGGTTGTTCTGATTATGTTAAGAAATTGGGACTTTTTTCTAAGGGTGATGGAGAGCCAGAGAATGGCGAGGAGAGTGACATGATCCGGTGTGTATATTAGAAAGATCTCTCTGGTTTCAGTGTGTAAGGCAGATTGGACAAGGACAAGGGTAGATGCAGGAAACTGATCAGGAACCCTCTGCAATTGTCTAAGCAAGAAACATGAATGCATATACTAGGGAAATTATAGCAAACATGGGAAGAAAGTGATAGATATGAAGCACATTAAGAAAGTAGAAAAGAAAAGACTATGCAAGTTGAGTATGAGCACGAGATATTTCTGGTTTTGGTTACTCAATAGATATGGCTGTTTTCACTGAGAAAGAGAAAGAACCAGGGTTTTGTTTGACTCTGAATTTGGTTTGAGGAGTACTCAGTTTGAAATGTACATAGGAGACTCGAGCTGGAAGTGTATGGTGAGCAGCTTTGGTATGGATCAGGAGAGCATCTGAGTAAGAGCGGAAGATTTCGAAGGCATCTGTTTATACATACTAGATGCAATTGTGAGCACAAATAACCTTGTGCAGAGAGGGTATGCAGAATGAAAGGAGCAGAGGGATGAGAAAAGAGTCCCCTGGGAACATTAAGCATTTAAGAGGCAGGTGGTGGGGAAAGTGCTATGAAGTATAAGAAGCTAACGGAGTGGATGAAGCTGCTGAAGTGTAAGAATGCAGAATGTGGATTTTTCGATTGATCTATGTTGGGGATCTGCTTTAAGGTAGATGACTAAGGAACCAAGGCAGAAGGAACTCAGGTTGCAAGGCAGAAAGATGGTGATTGATGAACCATAGGATACAGGTTATATATGAAAGGATGAAAGTGCACAGAAGAAAGAGGTCATAAATAATCCTAGAGAAGAAAAAGAAAAGCTTCAAGAAAAGCATGACCAATAGTGTTGAAGTGGCTGAGAATTCAGGTGTAAGAGGAGAAAAGTTTTATCTGCAGGTCTGAGGCAGGGAGTGGCTCCCATATTGTAGTTCCACCTTAACTTCTCAGACCACATGCCTGACATGCTTTAATTAGATTCTTTATTTTCCAACTTCAAGTTCCCGGGAGAGATAATCTGATGTGCATACTTTGGGTCCATAATCTATTTGAGATTCCATCAGCTGTGTCCTGGGAGAGAGGGAGGGTCACATGGCCCCGACACAGAAGGCTGGTCCACACTTCAGCAGGGCATATGGGTAGTGGATGGTTCTCAGAAGAAAGCACGGCCTAGACATGCATCTTAGAAGTCCTTGTGAGGGGGAGGACAAGATGGCGACTGGAGAGGAGGTCTCTAAAGCCTCTTCCAGAAAACACAATTGAATGGCCATCCAGGAGCCAAGAAAAAGGACCCTGAGTCACAAAATGGCAGCTGAGAAATCCACGCATTGCAAGTAAACACCTGAAGGTTGGAGAGAAGGGGATGAGTAGGAGAGAGGGAAGGGAGCAGAGACGGATTGCAATAGGACCCGATCGCTGCTGACTATCCAGGAGCAGCACAGTACATGGGAGGGGGAAGGCCAAGAGGTGACAAGAGTAAAAACCAGCAAAGTGGCAGAATGGTGGGAGACCATTGGGGAGCTGGGATGGGGAGCTGGGCTTTGGAATGGTGTGTTGGGGACAGAGCTTGGGAGCCAGCCACTGGAACTTTTGAGGGGTAGGAGGGCTGAGCGAGGGCTTGGTACTGCAGAGACGACACCTCAGTTCCTGGCGCCCTTGCGACCCACGGTGCATGTGCACACGGCTCCTGCAGAGGGCTGCAGCTTCTGGTCCCCTCCCCTGGAGGGGAGCCAGCTGCCTTCCTACTGTCAGGTCACGCCCACAGCTTTGGACTCGTGGTGCATGTGCCTGATCGCGCGCCCCTGGGTCCTACAATCAGTGCGAGCCCACAGACTCTGCCCCAATGGCTGGATGCTGAAGCAGGCCCAGGAAGAAAGGTGGATTTGATAGCATTTGCCCCAGCCAGCAGGATCAGCCTTGGCCCACATCACCCAGCTTCCCTAGCATAGGTCAGAAGGTGGAGCTGCCCTGGAGCGCATTTTCTTGGTCTCTCCCCTTTCCTACAGCCTCCCCAACCAACCAACTAACTAACTTCAGGAAGCGGAGAGACCCCGATAGATGCGCACCATCTCCAAACATAGCAGGAGACCAGAAACAAGAACTAAACAACCCCCCTCTCTCCCAAAACTTGACCCCCAGTGCCACCTCGTGTCTGCTCTACAGCAAGGCACCACAAAAGTACTGATCTGGGCTCCTGAGCTCTGCTGAACATAACACCCTCATGTCAAAGAGGAAGAACCCAGCAGCAGGATGAATTCCTTAAAAACTAAAACTGCTCAGAAAGAACATTAAATTTATCCAGAAGACAGCTTCTTAGACCTAGAAGTTTCTGAACTAAGTAGCCATTCTAAAGGCTCTGAGAGAAATGAAAACATACTGGTAGAACACCATAGCTGAGATGAACAACATAAAAAAGGAACTCAGTGAACAAAAGGAACAATTTAACAAAGAATTCAAAACATAAGGAAGATCTAGATGGAAATGCGAGAGACAAATAATACAATAAAAGAAGTGAGAAACAAAATAACTGCCGTAGGAAAGAGGGCCAACCAGATGGAGGAAAAAATTAGTGATATTGAAGATCAGAACATGGAAACCACTAAGAAAGAGGAAGAAAGGGAATATATAGAACCAAAAGAACTCTGCAAGAACTGTCTGATTCCATGAGACAAAACAACATCAGGATAATAGGATTACAAGAAGGGGCAGAGCATTCTACAGAGAGCGTACTCAAACAAATAGTAGATGAGAACTTTCCAAACCTATGGAAAGATCTGGAACCCCAAGTTCAAGAAGAAAACAGGTCCCCTAGATACCTGGACCCTAACAGATCTTCTCCAAGACACATGGTCCTAAAGATGCCCAAAACTAAAGACAAAGAGACAATTCTCAAGGCAGCCAGGGAAAAAAGAATTATAATCTTTAGAAGAAAACCCATCAGGCTGGCATCAGATTTCTCAGCAGAAACTCTGCAAGCCAGGAGGGAGTGGAATCCAATATTCAAAACTTTAAAAGAGAGAAACTTACAGCCAAGAATAAATTATCCAGCAAAATTATCTTTCAGATATGAAAGTGGAATAAAGACCTTCTCAGACACAGAGAAGGTAAGGGAATTTGCCAGCACAAGGCTGGCACTTCAAGAAATACTGAAGGAGGCTCTTCAACCTGAAACAAAACATCATAAAAAAATGGAATACAGTTGGGGCAACAAGAAAGAAACAAAAATAAAACAAAAAGAAAGAAAGAAAATAAGTAATGGCCACAGGAAATCCTCACATATCGATCATTACTCTAAATGTTAATGGACTGAACTCACCAATAAAAAGACACAGAGTAGCAGACTGGATTAAAAAAATGTAACCCATCCATATGCTGTCTCCAAGAGACACACCTCAGCCATAAGGACAAACACAGACTCAGAGTGAAAGGATGGGAAACAATAATCCAAGCAAATGGTAACCAGAGAAAAGCAGGAGTTGCCATACTGATATCTGATAAAATAAACTTCAGGTTAAAAAAGATAGTAAAAGACAAAGATGAACATTACATAATGATAAAAGGCACAATAGAACAAGAAGATTTGACACTAATTAATATATATGCTCCCAACCAGGATGCATCAAAGTATACAAAGAAACTATTAACAGGTTTGAAAGGAGAAACTGGCAAAAACACAATCATTGTGGGAGACTTAAACACCCCACTAACAGCCATGGACAGGTCTTCCAAACAGAAAATAAATAAGGAAATATTAGCTCTAAATGACACATTACATCAATTGGACATAATTGACATTCACAGGACACTTCATCCAGCACAAAGAGATTATACCTTCTTTTCTAGTGCACATGGAACATTCTCAAGGATAGACCACATGCTGGGACACAAAAGTAGCCTCAGCAAATTCAAGAAGATCGAAATCATACCAAGTGTATTCTCAGACCACAAAGCTTTGAAATTGGAGATCAACTGTGAAAGGAAAGCAGAAAAAATCACACATACATGGAGATTAAACAACATCTTATTAAAAATGACTGGGTAAAAGAACAAATAAAAGATGAGATTTAGAAAAGTTTATAGAAACTAATGACAATGAAAATACAACATATCAGAATTATTGGGACACAGCGAAAATGGTAATAAGAGGGAAATTTGTATCATTACAGGCCTATCTTAAGAAACAAGAAAGATCACAAGTAAACACCTTAGCATGTCATCTTAAAGAACTAGAAAAAGAAGAGCATACAAAACCCAAAGGCAGCAGAAGGAAAGAAATAATAAAAATTAAAGCAGAGCTAAACCAATTAGAGAACAGAAACACAATAGAAAAAATTAATATTACGAAGAGCTGGTTCTTTGAGAAAGTCAACAAAATTGACAAACCCCTGGCTAGATTAATCAAAGGACGAAAGGAAAGGACACAAATATCCAAACTTAGAAATGAAAGGGGAGAAATTACCACTGATACCACAGAAAAAGAAAGGATTATAAGAAAATATTATGAAGGACTTTATGCCATGAAATTTAACAACCTAGAAGAAATGAACAAGTTTCTAGAAACTTACAGCTTACCTAGACTGAACCAAGAAGAACTGGATAATTTAAATAGACCAATCAATAGCAAAGAGATTGAAATGACTATCCATAATCTCCCTAAAGGGAAAAGCCCTGGACCAGATGGTTTCACCACCGAGTTCTACCAAGCATTCAAAGAATTAACACCTATCCTCCTCAGACTCTTCCAAAAAATTGAAAAGGAAGCAATACTTCCTAACTCATTCTATGAGGCCGACATTACACTAATACCAAAGCCTGGCAGAGACAACACAAAAAAGAAAACTATAGACCAATATCTCTGATGAACAGATGCAAAAATCCTAAACAAAATATTAGCAAATAGAAACAACAATGCATCAAAAAGATCATACATCATGATCAAGTTGGATTTATCCCGGGACCACAAGGATGGTTCAACATACGAAAATCAATCAATGTGATACACCACATAAACAAAGAAAAAGATAAAGACCATGTGGTCATATTAATTGATGCAGAAAAAGCTTTCGATAAGATACAACATCCATTTATGATCAAAACACTAAATAAAATAGGTATAGAAGGAAAGTATCTCAACATAATAAAGGCCATATATGAGAGACCCTCGGCTAACATCATACCGAATGGAGAAAAGCTGAAGTCTATTCCCCTAAAATCAGGAACAAGACAGGGATGCACCCCCCCCACCCCGTCACCACCATTATTTAATATAGTACTGGAAGTTCTAGCCACAGCTATCAAGCAAGAGAAAGGAATAAAAGGTATCCAAATTGCGAAAGAAGAGGTCAAATTGTTACTATTTGCAGATGATATGATCCTTTATATAAAAAATTCCAAAGATTCCACCCGGAAACTATTAGAAACAATAAATGAATATCGTAAAGTCGCAGGATACAAAATCAATGTACAAAAATCAACAGCATTCCTGTATACAAACAACGAATCCTCAGCAAAAGAAATGAGGGAGTCAGTTCCTTTTACTACCACAACAAAAAAAAATGAAATGCCTGGGAATTAACAAAGAACATGACAGACTTATACACGGAAAACTATAAGACACTTTTGAAAGAAATTCGAACAGACATTAAGAAGTGGAAAAATATCCCCTGTTCATGGATAGGAAGACTTAACATTGTTAAAATGGCCATTCTACCCAAAGCAATCTACAGATTTAATGCAATACCCATCCAAATCCCGCAATCCTACTTTCGTGAAATAGATAAAAGAATTATCAGGTTTATATGGAACCATGAAAGACCTCGAATTGCCAAAGCAATACTACATAAAAAGAATAAGGCTGGTGGCATTACACTCCCTGACTTTAATTTATATTACAAAGCATCAATAGTCAAAACAGGTTGGTATTGGCAGAAGAACAGAAATATAGACCAATGGAACAGAACTGAAAACCCAGAAATAAATCCACAAATTTATGGACAAACAAGTTTTGATAAAGGAGCAAAAAACATACAGTGGGGAAAAGACAGCCTCTTTAGTAGGTGGTGCTGGGAAAACTGGAAAAATATATGCAAAAGAATGAACCTGAGCTGTGAACTCTCTCCATATACAAAAATTAACTCAAAATGGATTAAAGACCTTCATATAAGACCTGCAACAATAAACTGTATAGAAAAAAACATTGGTACTAAGCTTATAGACCTAGGACTCAAGGAAGACTTCATGAACCTGACCTCAAAGGCAAGGGAAGTAAAAGCAAAATAAATGAATAGGACTATATCAAACTAAAAAGCTTCTGCACAGCAGAAGAAACCATCAACAAGGCAAAGAGACAGCCAATTGAATGGGAGAAAATATTTGCAAATAACGAACCAGATAAGGGTCTAATATCTAAAATATATAAAGAACTAATAAGACTTAACAACAAAAAACAAACAACCCAATTAAAAAGTGGGAAGCTAAATATAAGGTGATGGAAAGAGAAGTCACATTAGGTGGTGAACTTACTATACATCAAGCTGACAATGCACTGTAGAATTGTATGCCTGAAACCTATGTAATCCTTGCTAACAGATGTCACCCCAATAAGTCTAACTATAAAAATGAATTAAAAAAAAAAGAAGTCCTTGCAACACAGATGAAGTCTAAAAGAAAAACATAGATCCTGAACAAGGAAGGACATGGGAAAAAGCAAGACCGGAAGTGAGGTCAAAGAACCTATTTTGTTATCTCTAAATCCTAGGATGAATTAGTCAGTCTTCTCTATCTAGTGTTGTTATGAGAATCACATGTGGGAAGTTATGGGAAAGTGGGACATAAATATCAGGTATCTCTTGAGACTGAATCAGGTGATTCTCAATCCAGGAAATTTGAAATTCTCTAGCTGCATTCTAACCATGGTTGCTGTTGAGTTTCCTGTTTCTTTCTTGGCCCCCATTACTGGGAATCTTTTGGGAGTCACATGTTTTGCCTCCAACCAGGTTTTTCTTTTTTATTTCCTTGATAAATATGTCTTGATTTTCACACTCTAGCTTTGTGTGTATATTTTTTCACAGGCTCAAATCAAATTCTTATTTAGGGCCATCAGCCATGACCTTGACTATTCTCTGGGTGTGGCAGGACTCCACCTTTCTGTACCACCAGTGTCCACTGGCCTTGGGGTGGACCTTATGTTCTGGGAGTCTCCTGCTATTCGTCAATAGTCCTAATCGTTAGTGTTTCATGGTGTGGGGACACTGGTGATCCTCATGCACCCTCATCAGCCCCCTGCCTGCCAGAGCCCCCAAAGTGATCCGGCTCCTGCCCTATTCCTGAACCTGGCCATTCCCTCCTGCTCCAGAACCCTGATGGAATTGTAGACTGCTCTTTTCATGAAGAATGGAGAAGCATCCTGCAGTAGAGTGAGGACCTTAACCTCACTAACTCATTCTCACACCACACAGACATGGGGGACCTCTGCCTGACAGTCAGGCCTCTGCAGCGAGTTCCACATGAGTACACCCTCTGTAGACACACACCTCTCGAGTCCCTCCTTCCCCTGTTGTCTTCTTCATATATGCACTCTTTGAGATTTTCTCCCTGGACGTGAGGTTGCCAAACTGCTTTCAGAAAACCTGTGAGAAAGGAATGCACAGCCTGTATGTCTGCCCAAGTCTGGAGACTTTGGTGCTCCAGATCTCAAGTAGATAAAATGGAGATTCTTTACCGTGCCCTGGGCTTTGCTGGTGCTGAATAGAGACAGGCTGACTCTTTCTCAGAGCATGATGGTGAGAACATTGCTTGACTCCAGTCCCAGCTCTCCCCTACTGAGGACTGCTCAGCCTCTCCCTGAGCTCCCCAGATGCAAACATGGCTTGGTACAGGGAATTGAAGGCCGTGCTTTTAGTCCCTGAAAGAGGAAAGCACAGTCTTCCTATCGACATGACTTTAACTTTATTCCTTGAGAAATGAAAACCACGGCAGTATGGTGGAAGGAGTGTTTGACTCCTTTCTGAGCCTGTTTTCATTACAAAGAGCCCTCACATTGGTGGAAAATGGCATCTGAAAATGACTTCATATGCGATGAAAATGCACTTCTAAATAGATTCTTTTGAATCTCTAAATTTCTGCTCTGAGAGAAGAAAGTGTGTTCTTCCACATTAAGATTTGTTTTTATATTTTGTAATATCATATATCTCCTGTGTACGTAAAATTGTCATCAGTAATCTCAACCTGCACCCAACAGGTTAAGTCTTCGTGTGTGGGACCCACCACATGCCTTTGTAGCACAAAAGACAGTGCAGCCCCTGTGTCACCATCACCAGCCGTCTCAAATAAAGCCATCACTAGGTCCTAGGTAAAGCCTAATTCTCCAACATCACCCTGGACGATGTAGCTCCTCTCACATCCCATCTCTGTTCCTCTTGTGGTTCAGTAGTACAGACGTGCTCTATCTCAGTAGTATCTGGAATACTCTCCTGTCTGCTGGAATGATCTCATGGATAGATGGAAAAGATAGAAGAAAAGAGGGAGGGAAGAGGGAATAAAATGAAAGTAAAGATCTCAGGATTGGAGCTAATTTGTCAATGGGAATTACATTTAAATTGAAGGAAATCCAAGCCAGTTTTAAAGTAATGAACCAAGACAAAATTCACTTCAAAATACAATGGGGCTATGCCTCATCATAAAGAAAACTAAGTGTGATTTGTTTTGACCTGCGTGTTTTATGAGAGGGACAGAAATTTGAAGACAGTCCCGTCCCTGCCCACAGCCATGTTAAATAATATTGGGGCTGAAAGATAAAATGAGTGACTGAGTTCTTTTCCTAAAGGAACATAATTCTAGAGACTAGACTTACAAAGGGAGCATAGAGAAAACAGTACAAGTGGGTCACATTAGGCATTATGTCAGCAGGAGCCAAAACGTGGAGTATAAACTACGGGATGACAGGAGAGAGCAACCCAAGTGGAGGTGGCCCACTGTTTTTTCCCTTAATATGCAGATCACTCATCAGAAAACTACATTTCTTGGTTCAGCTGTGGGTTCATTGATTCCTTCTCCTGTGGGCCAGCAGTTTTATTTTTGATATGTCAAATGCTGTTACTGTTACAGGAATGGTAGCTAAGACCCATGGGTAATTCCTTCTCTGTAAACTCCAGTCTCGGCAAGAATATTGGGTTTCCGACTTTTCTTTTTACTAACTTGCTTCCTGTATAACTTCAGCCATTCCAACTTCTTGTTGTTTTTTATTCATGAATGGTTCATTTCAGGACTTAAAATCAGCAGATTTGTATTGAAAGAAATAATAAAAGCGAGAAAGGGAAAGCTGAAGCTCATTGCCTTCACATATAAGCTTCTGAATCCGGTTCCAGGGTATTTAGAACATTCTGAACCATGTGTAATGGTAATTGGTAACAGTGAAACTGTACAGCAGCTTTAAGTGGATGTCAATAGAATGAGAAGATACTATCTGCTTCTTATTCAATTTCTAATTCTCTATCAATCTTGCTTCAAAGCTGCTGTCTCCTCCAGGTGATGTTTAAACCTGTCCCTCTCCTCCCCTCACGCACCTTATGAAAAATGACTTTGCCATCTGCAGCTGTCAGGAGGCTGTGGAGTAGGGAGTACAGCTCAATGAATATACAAATGTGCAGCTGGACCATAGCCCCTTCTAGAAGGTGGCTGGAATATCAATCCCAGTGAGCTTGCACTTCTCCAGTAGTGGGCTGCTTTTGGGGGCTGCTATGCATGAGGGACTGAGGAAGTACAAGTCTGTGAGGTAGGTCTCAGTGGAAATAGGCCCTGCTGCATGTCTAGAGGTTGGCTGGCAGGACAGAGCCAGAGTCATGGTCCAAAAAGCCAAACTTCTTAGGGTTTGCAAATCGTGGACAAAGCTAAGCACGACAGTGGGGTTTATTGAGGTTTGGTATGTTCATTGGTATGTTAGCTGATGGGGCTCTCTTAGGGTCTCTCTCTCCCTCTCCCTCTCTCCCCGCTCCCCTGCTCCCTCCCTCCCTCTGTCCCTCTAACCTCTCTCACACACACGCAACAGAGATGAAAAAGCACAAGCAAAACAAAACAGTTTCTCCTTAGAGTCTTCAGAAAGAAGTATAGACCTGCTGACACCAAAGCCTTGATTTTTAAGCCCAGTGAGAGCCATTTAAAACGTCTGACCTCTGGAACC